>CM060691.1:51713053-51838531 GCA_030686995.1 Artemisia argyi
CAAGTTATGTTTTTAGTTAGTAGCTAATATTTTAGTCATTTCTACAAAAACTTTATTTTGATGTCTCTTTTGCTTTACCTTTTTTAGGTTTTAATTGATTTTGGTTTGAGCTACGTATCAAAGTTTCCAGAAGACAAAGCTGTTGATTTATATGTGCTAGAACGAGCCTTGTTGTTGCTGCATTCTTCATTGGGAAATGTGGTAAGCCTATTGGAAAATTTGTAATAAACTGACTAGTGAGATTAATGTGTAATTATCTACCTATCCCTAGCTTTAGTCAGTTAGTATCTGATTCTGACTTTTTGAAGTTGTAACAGTTATTCTCAAAATGCACATCCAAGCATCCCTTATGTCACTACCGAACATTATAAAACCTTACCTTGAATTTTGTGGTATTCTTAAATTAACACATTTATGCTTTAATATTCTCAAATAGATGGAGAAGGTACTTGCAGCATATAGGAAGTTTTCAAAGCAATGGTGATCCACATTAAAAAAAACTTGCTGATGGTATGATCTTATTTTATTTAACACTGCCTACTTTCTTTTCATTGCCACTTATTTTTCTAGCATTGCCCCCATCCCAAAATAAATGCAGCAGTTTCTTTTTGGAATTTGCAAATCAAATCCAACAATTCCTTTTGTGAAAATTATATTAAAGGTCAAATACTATAGAGCCGAGCTTGAATAGCTAACAAGTAGCTCGAGTCATTTATGGATCCTATTTTTAGCTGTATTTTAAGGGTTTATTGCATAATGAGGTAACAAGACACATACTTGTGTGTGAACTCTGTTTTTGTTACCATTTTGGTTTGTCATTAAAAATCAAGCGTGAACCTCGCACGATCAAGTTAATAACCCATTGAGTATAAAAAGTTTTACTTTAATAAGCATGTTTTCTTGGGTCTCAAGTAGAACATATGTAAAGATAGTAGTGGGAGGGACAGCCACCGACAAGTATCGGTCAAAATATAAAATTCCCATAATGATTGGGATAATATATATATATATATATATATATATATATATATATATATATATATATATATATATATATATATATATATAGGGTAGGGTTATAATAAAAAGTATAGGAAGGCGAACTTTGGTGCATCACAGTTATAAATTTTAGTGCATCACAGTTATTGCATCACAGCTATAAAAAGTTACGACATCACAGTTAGTGCATTGCAGTTATTAAGTTATTGCATCACATTTAAATTCACTGCATCATAGTTATAAATTTAGTGCATCGGAGACTTTTTATTCTTTTTATTTTAAGACCCTTTTTATTTTCACCCAAACCTATATATATATATATATATATATATATATATATATATATATATATATATATATATATATATATAGCTAGATGCAGTGCAAGAAGAGAAGCTTTGTTCTAGAACTCAACAGTTATGTAATTGCTCTGTTCATTTAACTTTAAGTTTTTTTTTATATGATTATATGTTGATAATTGGTAGTTATCATGACCAGTATGTTTAGAGTTTAATTTTATAGACTACATTTGTTGGTGACTCACATGTAGGTGACAGTCATAATCGCTCGGTTAATTAAGGTGAGCCGACTTTTTATATATCCAATTTCTCATGTACCATTTTCTATGATAATGAAAATTTTGATTATTGCTAAAGAATATGTATTTTTGGGTATCCAAGTAAGGTTTACTTCTGTGACATGCCATTTTTTAAAAGCACCTGCTAATACTCGATGTTTCTGTTATCCATAGCTTTCATGTATTGGCAAGTAGCTGAGTCCGAGAATTTTAGCCTGAAAAATGTCAGTAGTAGTTCATATTTTATTATGCAGACTAACTATTCATGTTACTTTTAATAACTGTTTATAGTATCCATGATGTGGGAGTTTATAATCACCACAATAAGCTATAGAAGAATATAATCACCATTGAGTTTCCATGTATTTGCGGTTGCTGATGTCTCTTACAGGTCATTGTCATGTTTTTACTGATTTAGCAATAAATTTCTCATTTTTTTTTTCATCATATATTGTCATGTTTTTAATGATCAGTTGAACAACAAGTTCTCAAAGTATGATATATGATGTATAGTTCTATATTAAGACCAGTATTTATTCTGTAGTTTATAGGTGATTCGATTTTTGTAGGTGTTTCGATTGTTGAATTCGTAGGTTTTTCGATAAATATAGATTTTTTAATTCATGGTGTTTCTCTTATTTTGTGCTAATTAAATTTTGCTGTTGACAGAACCGTTTGCTTTGTCATAGTCAGGCTTTGAAACAAGCCATCTATGGGTAAGATCATACCTTGGCTTTTAGACTGCTTCAATTCTATTTAGACACTAAGTAGCTTTGATATGTGGAATCATTGTTTTCGAATTTACTAAAACCAGTGTTGTAGAAATCCTTCACATACAGTTATTCATTATCTCGATGGCTTAGAGCAATGTGCTTAGAACAACAACAAGGAAGCTAATTTTGTATGCATCTGTAACCAAACCGTAAATTCACGTTATTGCTTTTCCTCTGTATAGAGGAGTAAAAGTAGTGATCGAAGTTCCACTAGATAGCATTTTGCTAGAGGGATATAAATCTGAGGATGGAAAGGGCAAGAAATCTGATCAATTCACGGTAAGAGATCCATTTATAACGGATGTCACCTTTTATTATAAAGGTAGCTCTTAGGTTTATACAATTAATTTGATACTTACTTTCTCTAACAGGAAAGTATGATAGTTCAGAATAAGGCATGTAAGATGCAGTGTAAGAAGTTAATATTTTTAGACAAGAATTGCAAAAAGTAAGGGAGGATAGTGAACGTCTTGAACTGATATGGTATAAAGAATGTACAACGAGTACACTACTACTTAGTGTAATAGTTTTTTAGTATGAAATCAAATTTGTTTGGAGGGTAGTGTTCCATTTATTTTGTCAAAGGTTTTCTTAGTCTTAAGAGGGTTGCCTTTGGGCAAATTTTCTATCTTCTGGGATGCCTAGATAATAATAGATCTTATTAAATTTTGCTAAATTTCACATGGTTATGAGTTAGATAATATGGTCATTGGTTTCTTTTAAATGACATGAATGCCGTTGAACTGCTAAAAGAAATTATTAGTTAGTCATAACTACGAACCCAACAACAATATGATCATGTAATTCCACCAACTACTAAAATACTACATCCTTCATGTTTATCACACCAACAACACTTAGATGTAAATAACTCCGGGTTGAGTTGACTTAAGCATACTTTAGTCAATATTTTCATCAGAACAGAGATAGAGTAAAACTTATGAATAAGAAGTTTTTAAAAAGAAAATGATAGATATTTCAATAGTACATTTATACATATAAATTTTTCTTTGGTAATGAATGTTTCATGGATACATATATGTTTTCGATATTAAGTAAAAGTCGCATTTTTGAGTATGTCTTGCAATATTTTCATTGTTTTGTCACAGTCTTTAGATATCGGGTTGAACTCAATTAGCTTAAACCTCCTTTATAGTGTTATTACAGAAGTGGGAGTACCTAGAAGTTGGAATATATGAGTTTTCACATGTGGAAAAATCAAGGTTGTTGCTTTAGATCGTGTCAAATCAAGAAAATATACAAGATTCTTGAGTAAGCTTATGTAATGTGTATGTCACACCCCCAGAAATCGGGTCCAGCGGAAGCATACATGTAGCTGGGGTGTAACTCAATTGGTATTACAACACAAGTTCAAAAATGGTTTTCACTTGAATCATTTAGAATAAAATAGCTTAATCAAAAGTATTGAATTTACATTGTTAAAATTTGTGCGGAAGTAGGCCCTTAAAATAGTTTAAAACGGTCCCCGTATGAATATCAGAGTCTTCTATGACCATGCCATGCCCTGCCAAAACCTCCTGTAGCGTGCCATTGCTTGAAACCTGAAAATACATGCTAAAATGTCAACACGAGGTTGGTGAGTTCATAGAGTTTAGTGTAAAATGAAATACATTGCATTTAAATGAAGGTTTCCCGGCAAAGGCATCGTAAATCCACTCAGTTACAAGTCCCGCCATAAGAGATGTGTAACCTGTGTTTACGACCCACTGCCAAATATGAATTGGTTTATGTAAACAAAAGTAATAAGTATTTTGCGGAACACGAGATTTTCAGTAGGGTTAACCATTATAACAAATACAACATTAACCCAAAATTAAAATACAATGCCTTAAGCTCATGACCCCGAAGCTCGACGTAATCGTATGCAATCAAGCATAAAATGCCCCAAGTAAGTGTTTGCCAGACACTCGGAAGTAATCCGAATGATATGCGTCCGTTTGACAGGTTGGCGCGACCAACTCGGACGGGGTGTCAACCCAAATAGATCTATCCACAGCATTCGCGCTCACACGCATGTAATTAACGGTTCATGATAAAGGGGACTTCAATGGCAGTAATAGGTAACTCAGGCAATGTAACAGTTTTGTACTTATGTCCGCAATAAAGTAAAGCACTTGTGTCCATAAGAAAGTAATCAAGGATGGAATAGGTAATTCATAATGTATTCAAGTATTCAGTCAAGTATTTCAACCATCAAGTAATGTTTGAGAAAATGAATCGCGTTTAAGTAAAACAAGCATTGAATTTAAATAGTAAGGAGCATGTATCTTCCCCCAAAACAGTTGTAAAACAAGTAAAAGTAGGGGTTATGAACTCACCTGGTGGGATAGCTACGATGACAAAAGTGAATACACAGAAATGAGGCACGATCTCTAACCGTAACCTAACATGAATGGTATGATCTAATGTAAGAAATGAAATAATGCTACACATGCAAATATGTATGTTATCGATACCACTCGTTAGTTTTGAAAATAACGTTTATCGTCGAAAAATACATTTTTGACGTCTCGTTAAGTTAATAACCACTTTTTATGTAAATATGTTGAAACGGTACTCACCGATCCTTGTTTGGTGTTCTATCGGCAAATATAGTGTTTTCGTCATAAAAATAACATTTTCATTACTTGAAAATATGCCCAAAATGGCCTCGCAAAACAAGTCGCGAAATGTTGTACGTTAATGGTTAATGATGAAACTCGGTGTTTTTGAAAACCTTGTAACAATATCTTGAAGTCGTGTTATTTGAATTTTGGCTATACGGGTCTTGATCGATGAGAAAATCGACTCTCATTGTTGTTACTTGAAAATATTATGTTCAACACTTAGAAAAATTCTATTATAGTAAAAGCTGTCAAAAATATATATAGTTTATCGGGTATATAGATAAGGTCGTAGTTTATTCGTTATAAGTCTATTCGACGAACGGCCAATTGATTTGAAAAGTAGTCTGGGAATACTTGATTTTACTTAACTACGGCTCGGACTCGAAATGATCCGATCATAAATAAAAACAACCGTGAAAGTGGTGTCTCGCAAAGACAGTTTTGCGGCAAAAATTGTAATAGAAAAGCTGATGGAAATAAATATATATATATATATCGCCGGATTTCAAACACTTGTATCTTTTTCGTTATAAGCCCGTTTTCTATGTTCTTTATATCCCTGCGAAGGTAATCAAGTATACTTTAGGTTTCTGAAGGTCTCGGCTAGTCTAGATATCATTAAATCTCAGTTTTCCTAGCTAGAAAAATCGAGACAGATTCAATATTTTCAGAAAATATAGTTTTCGTCATTAATCTTGAAAATAGCATATCTTTTTCGTCATAACTCGGATTGTAGTGATTCAAGCGGCCACGGTTTCGTATTTGGGAGTATTTTCTGAATATCTAACCCAATATTACCCAGAAACCCCTGAAGTTTCCACGTTTGGCAAAGATGGACAGCAACTATATTTGAAAATATTTTTCGTCGTTAAATTTCGGAAAATCATATCTTCTTCGTTATTAACTCGTTTTTATCCCCGTTTTCGGCCATAGTTTTGTCTCGGAATTTATTTTCTAAATCTTTGGTCCAAAGTTACACCCTAGACCCTTAGTTTCCCACATTTTACAAAAATGGACAGATCTATATATATATAGTGTTTAAAACTCATTTTTAAGGATCAAGACTTGTTCAAGGCTTAACCAATCTACTTCAAATCAACTCCACAAGTGCCCAATCCTACCATACACCTTCTTAGGGTGTCATGGGTTCCTAGTCTTTACCAAAAATGGTGGATCTCATGAGGTTGCTAATAAAAATTATAGATCTATGTTTATAAAGAAGAAAATGAGTAATAAGTCGTATGAAACATAATACTTGCATGTTTAACCAACATATCTTGAAAACATATCAAATGGAAGTATAAAAAGTAGAGAAATTTATTTAGGTACTTACTTGAAAGTTTGATGAGTTTTTGGAGAAATTTATGTATAAGTAACCTAGGGATTTTAGCACAAAACCCCAAAGAGATCATGATTAGGACTTGATAAACACTTGATTCTTGAAAAATGATAGGTTCTTTCTTGGTCTTGTTCTTGGCCGATCCACACAAGGGAGGAAGAAGAGAGCATTTTGTTGCTAGTTGTTTTTGTAAACCTTTAGGTGTAAATGAAAAATGAATGATGGAAGTATATATATTGCTAGATGAGATTCAAAGTGGTCAAAAGTCTTTCATGTTGTGGTCCTTGTGTTTGCCGAAATTAAGGAAAAGAGGGGGGCAAGGTTTTGGTCAAGCACACAAGAATTTATTAGTTGTCTTACCATATATTAAAAGGTTAGATTTGTAGTGTAATTTAAAATCAATATAGGAGGGGGGGGGGGGGGGGGGGCGGCCATATGTCTAGTTTAGGAAAGAAATTAGATTTAATTTGTATCAAATGTATATATTGAATGTATTGGGTAGTAAAAATGTGTATTGGGTATTGTTTAGTAGTTAACGAAAGTTATACGTAATTAAACGTAAGATATAAAGAATTTTAACTTGGACGTCGGAAAATATTCTTGGGACTTTTGTAATAATTTTGGAAGTATAAAAATACCCCAAAAATAATTGTTGAGAAAGTCGGGTATGTCGGGTGTTAAAATAATTATTGAATTGAAATAATGCAAATCGACGGAGTAATAAGCTCCGACCGTAAAATGTAATAATTGGTTTCAAAACACCGGGTAAATTAATAATATAATTTTTATATTATTATAACGAGTATGAAAATATGTTAGGATCGTAGTCGGGAGTATTGGCATACGTTTGTAGTAAAACTAAGTGGTAACGTTAATTACAAATTAAGCATACGTATATAGAAATAATGCATATCCGTGTAGGGCCTAACATATGATGATGATGTAACCGAGGATATGTAGACTACTCTAGTCTATATCAAGTGTCATTAATGAATGATGCATGAATTCACAGCGGAACCACATTGGTTACGCGAATTTGAAGACTCGTAAACTCAGTTTACGTAATGGTGAATGATGATCATGAATAGTGATTCCCTCCAGGAATGAATAGTGTCACATGAATAGTAAAATTTCTGAACGCTTCTCGGAATCACAAACTGACCCCGAAAATAATGAATAGTAAAATGATGAATAGTGACCGGTGAATAGTAAATGATGAATAGTAACTGATTAATAGTGAATAGGAGAAATGTCCTGAAAATGCGGGTTGTTACAGTGTAACACCCCCAAAATAACCATGTCAGCGAAAGACTTAAAAATGATAGCGGAAGACTTTTTGGGTGTTACTTCGAGGATCTTTGTCACAATCATAGAAAACGACACAAAAGTGACGCTTTAAAGTTTAATTTATTCAAAAGACCAAATATTCGAGACATCAAGATGTTTCGTAGTTTAAACAACAAGTTTATTTGAAATGTATCAAAACATTTATTTTATCCCATGCCGGGTTACAAGCCCATTTCGTGCCTTCAAGTTCCTTCTTGTTTAGTTACCTGAGATAAAACATGCTTAAAACAGTCAACACAAAGGTTGAGTGAAATCCATAGGTTTAGTTTACGTTGTTGAACACAATAATCTTAGTGCGAGTTACGTTGTTATACACTCATCGTTGAAAAACGAAATCAGTATTTATTTCTTTATTTCACTAAGCTCATGATAACCCAAAGTGTAAACCTCATCGTACCAATAGAAATTGGCTAAATCGTTTCAGTATCGCCCTAGCAGGTAAATTTGCCGATTTACCCAGTGTTCCAAATATAGTGCGTTCGATTTCCCCTATTTGGGTCAATAGGAACGGGATTGTTAATTCCAATAGTACTATTCATAATATTCGCGCTCACCCTACAAGTGATTAATGGTTCATGATATAGGGACTTCAAACATGGCAAACAGTTACTTAGTGACAATAAAACATGCGAACCAGTTTACAGTTTAAAACATTGTGTTCGAGTATAAAAGCAGTAGCATGCATCCCCCCCAATGGGATTGTCAAAATAGTTAAATCAGTAGAAAGTGGGGCCATGAACTCACCTTAGTAGTACAGTAGTAGTGGTAGTATTGTAATCTCAACGATGCAAGGCAACGGCTTCACACACAACCTAAAAGATATGATGTGTTTTAGTTGATAGTCTAAGTCTAGTTTTATCGCGAATATTAGTCATTCAGTTGTGATTAAAATTCGTGTTTATTTAAATGCCTTAAGTTCAAGAACAAAGTTATATATACATATAACTTTTGAGTATAACAATCGATGATCGATGTGCGATGGAAAATTGTCAAGAATAAGTCGAAGTGTGTAGACGATGTGTTATGATGTTAGTTTAAAAGAAAATGAATAAACGTATCGTTATATATATATCGTTAAAAATTAATTATAGTTACGCGAATATTTATATCGTATATATAAGTTAAATTTATAAAAGTTTTATACTAAATATGTGTATTTATATATAAAACATTAATATTATTTTTATCAAATAATATTACAGAAAATCCCTTCAAGTTTTACAAATGTTATTTTTAACCCTAACGACATAAATTTTACACCGTTAGTCCAACGTTAAATATTATTACATTTTAAGTCCAATAGTATCCTTATTAGCATCTAATACCTCGAAGTTTTAGTATTAACAGTTTCTAACCCAAAAAAACAGTTTTGACAGTTTCTACCCGAAGTTTGCCATTTTGACAGTTTTAGTCCCTCGGTTATAAAATTTTGCAAATTTAGTCCAAATTTCACCAAATCAAAAGTTTAACATTTTTATTTTCTAAATAAGCTCAAAACGTTCCTAATAGCTTATTGGACCAGCTTATTAACTTAAAAATTAATTATTTTCACTTATTGGGCTTAACGAACCACTTTTTAAAGGCCCGTTAACATTTTAAGATCCAAAGGGTTAGGGGGAACACTAGACTTACCTTAGTCCATCATTTTAAGTTACAAAAACATTTCAAAAGAGCTTGTATGATTAGCTTATTGAATAAGCTTAAAAACAGCTTATTGGGCTTAATAGGCCCAAAGTTAACTTATCTTCTTTTGGAAATTTTGTCAAAACTCAATTACTTTGGCTTTTGAAAATGACTCATATGAGCTTATTAGATTGAATAATTTACGTGTCCTGTTTGCTAGCCATGTTGAAAATGAGGTCATGTTTTAAAATGAACATGTTATGTGTCGAAACTTGAAATGATAAGGCCAAAGTATTTGACCAAAAATCAATTCTGAAAATAGTTTACTCAAAAATATTCTAAGTCTTTTTAGACAAAATTCGTATAAGTCCAAACTAACATAGGAACGTGTGATTTTTATTAAGTAAACGCGATTATCAAGTTCAAAACTTTGTGTAACCTGTTTGTTAGCATATTAAATATATAGGAGGTCGAATAAAAAGTAAAGTGATGAGGCAAAAAATGAACCGTTTTTAGGGGGTCATTTAAGCCCGAAATTGAATTTATTTGATCAAATATTGCCCTAAATCGTTCCTTTTGTGATTTTAGATACTTTGGGAGTGAATTCTGGAAAAGGAAGCATTTTGGACGTGTTTGGAGCATAAAAGTGAAGAAAACGGCAAAGACTTAATTTTCTATGCTGGGAACAGTACCTGACGGCGTCAAGAAGGAAAATATGACGGCGTTAAGAGCAAAATCCATGACGCCCAGAGAAAACCATACGGACTACCATCCCGATTCATTCTATGTTTGTGTAAGGGGAATGTTCATTCCCTATGATGTATTATTTTGGATGGTAGGGTAAGAGTGTATGCACAACAAATATATATATATATATATATATATATATATATATATATATATATATATATATATATATATATATATATATATATATATATATATATATATATCGAAAAATCAAGAAAAAAAAATATAGAAAAAGAAAAGAGAAAAAAACATACGGACTACCATCCCGTTTCATTCTATGTTTGTTTTATACTTTTGTTATTTTTCATTTATTAGCTTACGTCGAGTCTAGTCTTGGCTTAGCAACGTCATATTGTACATGTAATTAAAAAAGATTATTAACTCGCCACAAGTAAAGATTGCCTTTATCCAACAAAACCGTGTATTTCATATCCCTATACCTAACATTACAACCCTTTAAAAAGACCTATTTGATAGTTTATCCTAGGTGCTTACGCCATGTGGTGGAGGTTTGATCCTTTCCCAAGCCTATGGTAATCTATTTTGCTATGACAGGTAGTGAGAGATGTTTTCCATTTCCATATTGTGATATTACTTTATTACACCCGAGAGATGTGAGTATCTAAACACTATTTGTGAGGTGCTAGTGTATGACCTCCGTGCTTGTCTTTGGTTTTTAGTGGAACGATTATTTGTTGTAATTACTTTTATATTAGTGTTAAATGACCCCTAACTTGTATTTTGACTAGAATAAAAGAGCATTTGCTTGAGGACAAGCAAATCTCAAGTGTAAGGGTATATGATGAGGCGAAAAATGAACCATTTTTAGGGGGTCATTTAAGCCCGGAATTGAATTTATTTGATCAAATATTGCCCTAAATCGTTCCTTTTGTGATTTTAGGTACTTTGGGCGTGTATTATGGAAAAGGAAGCATTTTGGACGTTTTTGGAGCATAAAAGTGAAGAAAATGGCAAAGACTTAATTTTCCATGCTGGGAACAGTACCTGACGGCGTCAAGAAGGAAAATATGACGGCGTCAAGAGCAAAATCCATGATGACCCAGAGAAAACCTGAAGCCATCAGAAGAAGGGCGTCAAGAGTTATTTTGGTGACGGCCTGAAGAAGGATTACATGTGATGGCATCAAACCCAGATCTAGGCAGTCCGAGAACTTTTTTGGCGGCGAGATGACGGCATCAGAAATTTACTCTTGACGCCGTCACCTCACAAAATCTATATATACTTTTCTATTTTTCATTCATTAAAAGAGGAACTTTTGTGGAGAATACTATGGCCGAACCTAATAAACCCTAGGTCATTTGTAACAGGGTTTTCACCCCTTGAAACCTTTCATGTTCAATTAAGATAAGTCTTCTTTCAATTCATTCAATATGTCTATGTGTTGTTTGAATATATCTTATGCTTGTCTAGAGTATAACATGCTAGGCTAGATCTTTCATGTGTTTGCTTAGATGTAATGAAACCTAGATGTTAATTATAGGTTGATTGCTTGTTTATAGTTGTAATGGATGAATGATTTCAATGTTAGGCTTAAGAAAACTGGCAGATCTCCATTGTGTAACTTGCTTGAACGTCTTAAGAAACATGAACCGATGTGTACTAGGTTTTTATGATTGTATTTAATGCATGAGCGAATTCTAGTGATCCCATGTTAGGAGCTTCTTAGCCGGCTCGACATAGGAGTGAAGTAGGAGCTTATAGGATTGGGTAAGTAACGCCACCCCATGAATGGTATTAAGGAATACAATCCGTCATCCACGCAACTGTAACAAGTAATTAACCTGTAAAAGATATCTAGGGAGTAGTGAAATCTAAGTAAACACAATTCTCCCATATATTGCTCACACCACTATCTTAATTAGTTATTTCATTTTTATTATTTTATTTTGATCGCATCTTTAGTATTTGGGTTAATTGATTAGCAACTAATTCCGCCCACTCTTCCAATACCCGAGATTTTTACTTGCTTTTCATAAAATATAAAAACACAAAAAGAATCATCCCTCACCTCTAGACCTACTTCTTAGGTTTTCTAATCCTAGCGACACTATTCCTAAGTTGAATGATCAATCCCCCGGTACTTGTCACTATACTATACTACAATGATCAGGTACAATGCCTGGTGGAGGTTGTAAGCTTCTTGAGATCCCTCGAGAGGTAAAGCCTGGTGCAATTCCCACGCATCATGTTTTTGGCGCCGCAGCCCGGGGAATAGTTATTGTCTAGGTTAGAATTTCTTTTTATTAGGTCTACTTGCTAGATTCCTTTCTAGTAAGATTTTATTTTTATTTTTAGGTTTTCTTTAGTCTATTTTATTTCTTTGTTTCCTTTGTTCGTAAACTATATCGATGGATAACAATAACATTGATCGTTTGATTCCTGTTATTCGTGTTTTTCGTCGTAGGATTTTCCAAATGCCCGCCCCAATCCCTTTAGTGGAAAATGAGAACCCACCTAACCTATCACCAAACCACCACTTTGACAATAATTCTGAAATGGAAGAGTCTGACCACGATGATGACCATTGGGCTAGTCCTTTTTACTATTCAGACTCCAATGAGGATCTTGATGATGGTGATGTGATTAATGAGGATAGGATGGAAGATGAAGTGAACCCTCTTAGGTATGTCGACCCTAGAACAAGGATTGAGAGTGATAGCTCATTCAATATGCAATTTCCTTGTAAGATTGGATTTAGGAGCTTTAATGCCTACCTTAACTCATCTCTCCTAATGAACATAATCTCGCGTAGTGAATATAATAAAATCATGGTAGATGAGTTAGAATACAAAGGAGATAATGTTATTGCTAGGGCAATGTCATTGCATGTGTTTGTAGGAAGCTTCGTTTATCTTGTTGAGTTCATGGTTATGGAGAATCTAGGAGAATTTATCGATAGTAAGTTGACCCAAGTTGTGTTTGGAAAACCTTTCAAAAGGTTGACCAACCTTGATGAAAAACTTATGGAAGGGTTAATTACATTCTCGGATAGGGATGAAGATTTTGTCTACCAAATGCCCCGTACACACCCTAGGTTCAAGGATTTTTCCATGGAGAAGTGTAGTAGGTATCCGCCCCTAGAAATGTTAAGTGAGAATGATAAGAGAAAAGGGCTTAAATATACTCATGAAAAGAATAAAAGGTATTATCGTGAAGGTTTAGAGTTAAGTGATGATTATAAGAAAGATAAGGCGACTATTAGATGGCTCACCCTTGGTTATGTGAGCATAAGCGACACACGATAGCCCATGACCTTGAGTCTAGCTACAAGACTCGTAAATAAAGAAAAGCGCTTCTTGGGAGGCAATCCATGTTTTGTGTGATTTTTATTTTATTTTATTGTTATTTGCTTCTGTATGCATGCTTTATTTTTATTGTTGGTAGATCATGTTTCAAAACTAGAATGGTGAAAATACTTTATTTTGTTGTTTGGCTTAGTCTTAACTTCATCCAAAGGTATTTCGCAAAAGATAAGTGTAAGGGGAAACCCAAATATGTTTTTAAGAAACAAACTCGATCATGACACAATATTAAGTGAACATGTATATTCATATTTGTTAGAGTCAAATGCTTGTATCGAGTCATAATGATGTTTGCAGGATTTTCCAGGAAGTAGGACGAAGTTTTTCAAGAAATTTTCCGGAAACTTAACATAAGAATTTCTGCAGGTCACTTCTGACAGCGTCAGGAAGAAATTCCTGACGGCGTCACGTGTAAAATTCTGGAAATTTTACCAGTTTTATTTTTCTAACGGAGTCTTAAAGTTTTTGTTGAATCTTTAGTTTTATAATCTCCAGGAGATCTGCAAACATCATTCCACAAGCATTATATCTTATTTTGTTTTCTAGGATTGGTTAGCATATATAGATTGCCGCCGATTTTACGCGAGGTTGCCTTGTCTGTTTTCTCAAGTTTAACAGGTCATATATGACAAGAAGATGATTTATATTCTGGAAGGGAAGCTTTGATTGTTCATTTTCTTGGAGGAAGATCTAACCTGGTTACCATTTTATCAATACCGAGCGAATCAGGAGAGTATTTGATTTTATTCTTTTACTTGTTTTACTTTTACATTCTTTAATTAAACATTGGGGACAATGTTCATCCTAAGTGTAAGGGGAGGGTAAAATGATGATACCTTACAGATACACTTTCGCTTGAGTTTGTTAGTTTGATAGTAGATGTGTAATAAAACTATGAGAAATACTTGTTAGTGTAATTTTAGCGCCAAATTTAAAAATTTTTACAACATTTAGGAGTATAACTTTAGCCATAGCAAGCGTCTCACGGATAGGAGATTGTATGACTAGCACAAAACCATAATATTCAGAAAAATTTTCCACCCAAATATGTGAGGTTCGCCTTTAGATTTGATAGGAAAAGCATTTACTATTAGTGTTTATGAGTGTACCGGTAGCATTTAGATTCTAGAACTTGCGTTAGTGATGCATCCCGAGACCGCTAGTGAGACTACATTCATGTAGTAGGATTTACTACATGATAAGAGGCATTAGGATCACCCTTGTGTTAAACCCGTATCATAATTACTTGACCATTTAAGTCATATTACTTGGCTAGTTAAGTCAACTAATTTTTCCCACATCTTAGCGTTTTACTCATTTTTAGTACACGAAACCCCTAGTACACCCCTCCGAGCCTATCCTTTCGTTTCTAACTTTAAGAATCTTACTTAAAGGAAGAATTTGTTACACCCCACTTAAATGTACAACCAAATCGCCTTGGCCTTCCGTGTATGCACTCATATTCAGTGCATTATTGTTATTTGTTTAAGCCCTTAGTTAATTATCTAATTGATTACATGGTTGCTAAGTTGAGTCATATCCTTGTACATATTGTTTTGGGACGATTGAGACTCATGGGTAAAGTACTTATTTTATGGAGTAATGGGGAAGAACATCTTATATTACCCCCATATGTACGTTAATCTTAAAAGTACTCCAAGTGTTTTGATTATCTTAATTCGAGTCATTAGATTAGTTTATTGTAAAGTATGTAAAAATTCAAGTGTAAGGGGAATGTTCTCTCCCTATGATTTATTATTTTGGATGGTAGGGTAAGAGAGTATGCAAAAAAAAAAAAAAAAAAAAAAAAAAAAATCGAAAAATCAAGAAAAAGAAAAAATTATGTAGAAAAAGAAAAGAGAAAAAAACATACGGACTACAATCCCGTTTCATTCTATGTTTGTTTTATACTTTTGTTATTTTTCATTTATTAGCTTAAGTCGAGTCTAGTCTTGGCTTAGCAACGTCATATTGTACATGTAATTAACCAAGATTATTAACTCGCCACCAGTAAAGATTGCCTTTATCCAACAAAACCTTGTATTTCATATCCCTATACCTAACATTACAACCCTTTAAAAAGACCTCTTTGATAGTTTATCCTAGGTGCTTACGCCATGTGGTGGAGGTTTGATCCTTTCCCAAGCCTATGGTAATCTATTTTGCTATGATAGGTAGTGAGAGATGTTTTCCATTTCCATATTGTGATATTACTTTATTACACCCGAGAGATGTGAGTATCTAAACACTATTTGTGAGGTGCTAGTGTATGACCTCCGTGCATGTCTTTGGTCTTTAGTGGAACGATTATTAGTTGTAATTACTTTTATATTAGTGTTAAATGACCCCTAACTTGTATTTTGACTAGAATAAAAGCGCATTTGCTTGAGGACAAGCAAATCTCAATTGTAAGGGTATATGATGAGACTAAAATTTAACCGTTTTAAGGGGTCATTTAAGCCCGGAATTGAATTTATTTGATCAAATATTGCCCTAAATCGTTCCTTTTATGATTTTAGGTACTTTGGGCGTGAATTCTGGAAAAGGAAGCATTTTGGACGTTTTTGGAGCATAAAAGTGAAGAAAATGGCAAAGACTTAATTTTCCATGCTGGGAACAGTACCTGACGGCGTCAAGAAGGAAAATATGACGGCGTCAAGAGCAAAATCCATGACGACCCATAGAAAACCTGAAGGCGTCAGAAGAAGGACGTCAAGAATTATTTTTTTGACGGCCTGAAGAAGGATTACACGTGACGGCATCAAACCCAGATCTAGGCAGTCCGAGAACTTTATTGGCGGCGAGATGACGGCGTCAGAAATTTACTTTTGACGCCGTCACCTCACAAAATATATATATACTTTTCTATTTTTCATTCATTAAAAGAGGAACTTGTGTGGAGAATACTAGGGCCGAACCTAATAAACACTAGGTCGTTTGTAACAGTATTTTCAAGGGTTTTCACCCCTTGAAACCTTTCATGTTCAATTAAGATATGTCTTCTTTCAATTCATTCAATATATCTATATGTTGTTTGAATATATCTTATGCTTGTCTTGATTATAACATGCTAGGCTAGATCTTTCATGTGTTTGCTTAGATGTAATGAAACCTAGATGTTAATTATAGGTTGATTGCTTGTTTATAGTTGTAATGGATGAATGATTTCAATGTGAGGCTTAAGAAAACTCGCAGATCTCCATTGTGTAACTTGCTTGAACATATTAAGAAACATGAACCGATGTGTACTAGGTTTTTATGATTGTATTTAATGCATGAGCGAATTCTAGTGATCCCATGTTAGGAGCTTCTTAGCCGGCTCGACATAGGAGTGAAGTAGGAGCTTATAGGATTGGGGAAGTATGTATGCCACCCCATGAACGGTATTAAGGAATACAATCCGTCATCCACGCAACTGTAACAAGTAATTAACCTGTAAAAGATATCTAGGGAGTAGTGAAATCTAAGTAAACACAATTCTGCCAGATATTGCTCACACCACTATCTTAATTAGTTATTTTCATTTTTATTATTTTATTTTGATTGCATCTTTAGTATTTGGGTTAGTTGATTAGCAACTAATTCCGCTCACTCTTCCAATACCCGACATTTTTACTTGCTTTTCATAAAATATAAAAACACAAAAAGAATCAATCCTCACCTCTAGACCTAGTTCTTAGGTTTTCTAATCCTAGCGACACTATTCCTAAGTTGAACGATCAATCCCCCAGTACTTGTCACTATACTATACTACAACGATCAGGTACACTGCCTGGTGGGGGTTGTAAGCTTCTCGAGATCCCTCGAGAGGTAAAGCCTGGTGCAATTCCCACGCATCATATAGGTCGTGTTCATTATTCTTGAGTTATAATTAGTAAGTGTTGGTCCAAAAATTAAACTAACGCAAGTCTAAAAATAGAAAGGAGGATCAAGGTTCTTACCTCACTTCACAAGGTTGTGTAAACTTAAAATATGGTTCGAATAAGTGCAAATGGAGGGTGTGGATCGACTTGTGAACAAGTAAGGATGTAGGATGAGCAAAGAAGATCCTTGAACTTGTTTCTAACCCCTCGAACTTCTTACCAACTTTCTGTCCCGCTTCTAGTATGCCTCGACTTGTATTTTAGCTATTTGGTTCGTTTGTGTGTGTGTGATCAACTGAGGATACTATGGGTCGTTTATATAAGCTATTTGAAGCTTTGTGATCATAAGAGATGGTATGTGAGCTTGTATGCATTGCATGTTGCCTCCAAAATCAACCAATCGAGTTTTTACAAGGCAAGGAATGTGTAAGATCATTCCTAACACTCCTGGCAGCTGACAAGATGTACATAGTTGGTTTGTATTGATTGGGATGCTTGGGTGGCTCATAAGAATGCTTGTGACACGTTGGGTGAAATTTCCAAAGGGTGAGTTTCATGGTTTGCTTTGGTCGTATCTAAGGTAGTAAACGAGTGAGGGAGGCCATGAAATTTGTCATTCTCGAATGTTAGCTAGGTCGTGATTCGAGTTGTGTAATAATATGTTGGTGTTCTGTGTCGAGAAAATGAATAACGAGGGTGTTTTGGGTGCTTGGCCGCGACTGGCTACAAATAAAAGAAACAAAGAAAAAAATATCCCACGCTGGGCTTTGGCCTGGTGGGCTGGGAATTTTGGCAGTTCAGGCCCACTACTAAAAAGAAAGAATGAGTAGTCCGTTTGTTGTTGCTTGGGTTTATTTTCAGCCCGTTTGGTCGTGTGGGCCCACACAGCAAGTTTCGTGAGTCGGGTTACGGTCCAATAATATTAGTGGGTAATCTCGGGAATTTTCGTAGGCTCCGGAATTATATAAATTGTGTATGGTAATTAAACGAAATGTATAATTTTAATTATTAACGTTTAAAAAAATATTCGCGATATATAGACTATCGAGGTTCGTGTGTAAGCATCGTTCCTAGGTAAATGGTCAATCACAATTGTCGTAGGGGTTCACATAATATGTCATGCATATATATAAAAAAAATTGTTCCCCGTAAAAATGGTATTTAATTTACGTAACATTCTTTTATTGAAATATTGATATTTATTAATCGTATGAGAAAATTACGGGAGGCTACATTACCTACTCCTTACAGGGAATTCCGTCCCGGAATTCTAGTCTAAGATAGTTGCCAGTGGTGTCTATGGGAAAAGATGTGGGTACTTGGTGCGAATCTGGTCTTCCTGTTCCTTAGAAATCCTATATCTCAAGTATAACTTACTTACACCTCAGAGACCATTGTTCCATTCATTGCATGATTCTTCCTAAATTAGACATAGGTGATCATGCTATGTATAATTTACGAGTAATAATGCAATGCTTGGATATGATGTCCGGTCTAGTTGTTAGTTCATAGAGTTTATAAGTTAAACGGTTGATTTTCAAAATCAAAGAGTTTGTGAGTCCATAGTAGTTATAAATAAACAGTTGATTATCTAAATCGAAAGTTGGGTGATTGATGAGTGTGTAAATACTCATCATTTTTATCGTATCTAAACTGCCAAAACATCCAAAAACACTCAGAAATGCATCAAAATACAGAAATTATCCCAAAAGTGTGTTTCATATGTTTTAGATGCAAAATGTTTAAAAACAAATGAAAAACGAACAAAGTTTGCATAATTGGCAGTTTCAGTCCCTCAACTTTCAAAAATTGACAAAACTAGTCCCTGAAGGTTTAAAATGAAAGAAAAGTCAACCCAAGGTTTGTAAAAGTCAAAAATTATCGAAAACGATCCTTGGGTGAAAATTTTAAGAAAATTACACTTTTGGTCCCCGAACTTTGGCAAATTGGCAATTTTAGTCCCTGGGTGTAAATTTCTGGAAATTGTCAAAAATGGTCTTTTGGTTAATCACTTGGCAAATATGGTCCTTGGGTGAAAGTTTTCAAAAGTTACAATTCTAGTCCCTAGAGTTTGGAATTTGACGGTTTTAGTCCCTCTGCATTTTTAAATGGTAAATTTATAAATCAATGTCCTTGGGAATTTCAAATGTGGCAATTTCAACCCTTGGATATAAGTTTGGAAAATGGCAAAAACCAGCCCTCATTTTCAGTTAATTAAATGAATGGTCATTGTGCATTATATATACCAAAACCAAATGGACCATTTTTTAATATCTAAACCCAAAACCAAATACCTGATCCACACACACCCTCACCCAAGCCCATTACCCCTACCAGCTCACTCCAAAAAACCCACTCCCCCGTTTTTTATTATACCCAGTCAACCCTCCTCCCTTTGACTACCTCTTCCACCTCACGCCCCTACCCCTGCTACTACCCTGCAACACAATCATCACAAACCCACCTTCACTCCTGCAACACTCCTTTCCCCCCCCCCCCCCTTGGCCTAACCAAACAAACACTACCCTCCAAGATTGCTCCCCTGGCTCCAATTAATCAAAGGAAATAGACAAAAGGATTTGGTGCCAAAATCTTTGAACGGCCTGGATCAATTCTACTAATCCAATGGCCTAAATGTGAGGTGGGAAAACTCCAAGAGACCCCTGGAAGCATATAAAATGAAGATAAGAGAGCAGAGATGGGTTGGCAGAGTAGAGTAGAATTTAGTTTAATTTTATTGTAATTTCAAATTTGATGTAACTTTTTAATTCAGTAAAAAAACCAATGTTGTATCTGTTTCCTTTTAATTAATATAAGTTTCTTCAGTTCTACAATTTACTTTCAATTTCAATTTCAATCTCAATTCAATTAGAAGAAAATACAAAAAAAAAAAAAAAAATATTAGTGAAAATAAAATAAAAATATATAAAAAAAGAAGAGAAGAAGGAGAAGAATGTGCAGAGATAATTCTGAATTTGGAATGGGTGTATTAGTGATCTGTGGAGATCCATAGGTTGGTTACTGGGTCCTTGTCTTGTATTCTCAGTGGAAATCCTTTGTAAGCTTTTGTTCACAATCTTGCATAGCTACTGTCAAATAGCTTTTATATGCTTATTTTGATGCTATTGTGTTTAACTAGTGCTATTTAGTTTAGTTAAAGCTTAATATCTCAACTTTGTTCTTTAGTATTCTTGTTTTCATAAATCTTGTTTAAAACTGCTAAAATGTCATTTGTGTGATTTTTGGTTATTTAGTGATATTTCTAGTATTTGCATGCTTAAAACAGTTTCATACATCATAATAAGTCACCATGTATCAGTTTTATGGATTTAACTAGTGATATCCTTTAAAAACCTCAAGTTCACAGTTGTTAAGGGGGTGTTTGGATTTGTTTTGTTCAGTCCCTTGTGTTGTATTTAGACTGTCATAATCAGTCATACATGTTCACTTAGCTAAGTTAAGTCACAAGGAACACATTAAACTCACCTTTGTTAGTTAAAAGTCAAAGATAGGTTCTAAATTAGTTAACTGATTAGCTGTTAGATTTTTAGGAGCCCTAATCACATTTTTAGGTATAAAGCTTGTTAACTTTACTTGTAGTAGTTCCATTTTACCTTAATATACCAATTTCAGTAACATAGATCCCTTAGAAATTCACCATAGTCAATGTTTTCATGTTTCATTAAAAAGTCAAATCTCAACTTTGTCAATTTTACCAAATCTTGGAGGAATTTTCTAGATTTGTGTGCTTAGATTCAGGATGTGAGCTTTTCACACATGGTAGTCCCTCACCTCAGCTACAAAGTTCCACCATCCTTACATTTTTAGTAATTTTCTGCTGGGCCCCACACACCCCCAAAGTGGGCTGCAGGGGGGATGTATGCCCGGCACCAGCAGATGCACCACCCAACACCACCACTTGGTGGTGGTTTTCTGACCACCTCAGTGGGTCCCATGGCCCCATATTTGTTCCTTACCACCCCCTCCTACCAGTGTGGAAACATTGACCATTTGTTTGACCTAAATCACTGTGGACCCCACTTGGAATTGTCCCTAATCTTTGTCCCAGTTTTGAGTGGTGATTGGTTTTAGGAAATGCTTTTTGTTAGCTTATTTCTTAATCTGTGGACCCCTTTGGCTCTTTCTAGCTTATGCATGTCCAAATAAGCTAAGTGAACCAAGTTCCACCATAGTGGGTCCCACTTGAGCCCATTTCAGCTTATTTCCTCCCACAGTCAACATAAGTCAACTGTCTCAAACTTTTTGGCTTATTCTAGCTTATTTCTGATTTCCTAAAAAGGTGTTTTCACAAAAAAGTTTTTTTTTTCAGATATAAAATAGATTGGTAAAAGAAAAATCCAGAAAAAAAAATCAATTTATTTGTAAGTGATAGTTTCTATTTAATTTTATTTAAATTTTATTTTTCATTTTTAGATTTTTATTAAGTACTTACCTATTTTATATTTTTCTTAAATTCATCTTATATTAAAGTATTTATAATAATTTTCTTAGATTTTTATTTTATCATTTAGTATTTATTAGAATTAATCTTAGTTTTATTAATTATTAATTAATAATTAGTTTAAAATAGCATAATTAGTTTTTATTAAGTAAAACTTAGTTTTTATATTTTTCCTAGCTTTTATATGTTGTAAAATAATTTTAGAAATTTTCTTGTAATTTTTACTGTTCATTTGCTAATTTTTATAATTTAAAATAGTTTAATTAGGTAATTAATAATTAATTAGTAATTAATTAATAGAAAAATCACAAAAAGACAAAAATACTTATTTTTAATTTGAAAATTAGTTTTTAGTTATTTTATAATTTTAGAAATTTTATTTTCACTTTTCTAGTATTAGATTAATATTATATTGTATTTAAGTATTTTAAATATTAATAATTAGTATTAATAAGTAATTAATTAATATTAAATAATTAATTAGTGTTAAAATTTATTTTCTTTTTCTAAAAATTTCTTTTACCTTTTATTTTGTAAAAAAATCATTTTCACCCCCTGGGTGTTTTCTGATTTCAGTTTTTACTTTTTATTTTGTACGTCTACGTTATTTTAAACGTAAACGTACGCGTTTTTAGTTTTAAACGTTTCTGGGTTTTCAAACTTTGCAGTCTTGTTAATATAGTGTATTTAAGCTATTTTCTTTTATATTCCAGTAGTGTAATCATCACAACTCACTCAAACCCCTTTCCATTCAGATTCACCCGCTCACAAACCCGCTTTTTATACCATCCACACCTCGTCGGGACATAACGACCCGGGGAAACCCTATACTTCCACAGAGCATTGGTTTCTCGATGAAGATTTCTTTGAACAAAGGGCCTTTAAAAGCAAAGTTGAAAAACTTATGGCCTTGTCAAAAATGTCGAGATGTCGTGTTGATTATGATGGACCTTCGATTCCTATTCCCTCTCCGGTGAGGGAAAGAGATCATGAAACCGAGGTGACAAAGGACCCTGTACTTTCCTCTAACCATGAAAGTGCTAAATACGTCCAACCTACGATTGTCCAAAGACCTAAGCTCACAATTGCTCCTAAACCTTCAAGAATTAATCCTGACCTTTCACGATATAAGGTTATTAGGTCATCAAGCAAACGTACAGAGCTTAGGGCAGTGACTGAAAAGAACGACTTACCCAATCTTCACGTTCATCAAGAACCAAAACCCGAGACCATAACGGAAGTGGTGGAAATTGCTAGCTCTAAGAGCACACCACTTGTCCCACATCCGGATTTTATCCCTTGTGTTGGTTGTGGTGAGCCACTTTTTGGTTTGCCATGTCGTTAGTGTACATGTGAACAATGTGGTAATGATATTCGAGACGGGAGTTGTTTGTTTTGTGGTTCGAGGAATTCATTTCCTTATGATCCTAATCAGAACTCATTCAACGACTCTTCAAATTTCTCCAATTACCCATCACATTCATACGAGCAAGAATCATATTATCCAAATCACAATGATGCTTCATATCAAAATACACCAAACTTTTTGTGTGAATATTGTGGAGGTCCTCACCAAGGTTTTGAATGTCAAAATAATCAAAATTTTGGTTATGACCAATATCCATACAATTCACTAAACCAGACTCAACAGTTTAACTGTTGTGAGTACTGTGGTGGCCCACACTACAGTTCTGATTGTCAATCAGGGAACACACTTGTCTATGAGCAGTTTCCTGATAACAATTATGACTCTAGCACATACGACCCACAGCCACATCAGTCTTACTGTTGTGAAAACTGTGGAGGTCATCATTTTAGCTCGGATTGTCAAACAGGGAATCCATTTCCTTGTAACAATTACGACTATTCGTTTCAAGACCAACCTCCACAGTACCAATTGACCCAAGCAACTCCTCAATTCCCGCAAGACCTTTGTGATGAGGTTCTTGAAGCATTTAAAAAATTTAAGGAGGGGTTAGCTACTACATCGTTTCAAGTTTCTCGTGAGAAATCCATGGCAGAATTACTTGCTGAAGAACGAGATGCTAAAAACGAATTGAGCATGGAAGAATTACTTGCTGAGCAAAGAGCGGCTAAAATACGTGCCAATCTTCGCTATGCTGCTTTATATGATGATGATGATGACAGTGATAATGATGAAGATAACATTGTTATTATTCAAAAAGATTCATCTGATCCATCAGTTGTGATTCCTTCCATGGAGAATCAGGGAGAAAATAATGTGACAAAGTCACTAGTCGTTGATCAAATGGAACTTGAAAATTCCATAACCGCTAGTACTTCTAAGCTCCCTCAGTCTATTGATATCACACCCGAAGTTCACACTCACTCTCCAAATATGGGGGATGAGCATCTTAGCACTATTCCTCAAAAGGAATCGGACGAATTCATAAAGTCTAGTGTTGAGAACCTTATCCCAATCCCAAGAGAGTCACAGGGAACTTTTGATCATGTGTGTGACTTACCTTATCACCCTGAAAATCCAAAAGATCATTTTGAGACTTTCTCTGATTTTAATGATGATTGTACATCTTATGGAGAAGTTGAGTATGAAGAGGCACCACTGCCTCATTCTGATGTTGCCCTTCTTATTGAGGAGTTCACAGATGAACTTACTCACATCAATCCACTTCCATTGGGAAGTGATGATGGTCTCCTTGATTTTGAAGCTGATATGGGAGAAACTGAAAATCTTTTAAACTCTAATCCCAACATCGAGCTTAGTACTTCACATGCTGATGAAAATTCTTTATCTTCTGGAGACATCAGTCATGTGGAAGGATTACCTTCTGAGCTAGTTGGCTTAGAAGAAGTGAATGATGAGACTAACACTGAAATCAAGGATGAAGCACTTCGTGCAACATTATTGAATGTCAGTCTCCTCATTGCAAAAATCGAGGCTTTCAAAGAGAAACCTATTTCATCTCCTATCCCCATTAAGGATAGTGACATTTTCTCCGATGATCCTATTCCGGAGTTTGAAGCCTTTACTTTTGATCATATGGGAGAGAAGATTAGTGGCAATACCACTCCTCATTCTCAAATTTCTCTCCCCGAATATGATTCATTCACTTTTGAGGAGTTCTCCGGTGAACTCACTCATATCATGACTCATCCGGAGTATGATGACCTGGGGGGAGATGTTCTCAATCTTGAGAATTTGCAAATTCCCACCCACCCTCACGGGATATTTACGAGCTTAACCTTTGAAATCCAAACTCAGGCTACGGAGCCTGATCTCGAGGAAGAAAATCTTATACAGATTTTCATCATGGTTTTCTTCCTTTTCTTCACCTACAGGGTGACTTCTCCTGTTCTTCACTCCTTCGGGAATGAAGACATTATCTTTGACCCCGGCATCACCGCTTATAGTTTATACTATTTACAGCCGGATACTTATCTCATCGGTGTGGAACTTTCACGTGCTTCAAATGTTTATCCAAACATCTTGAACGAAAGTCCGATTGAGATTGTTTCTTCCACATCATGCTTCCCCAAGGACAAATGAATTTGGGGTCGAGTCAAGCTAGCGACTCGGTAAACAAAAATAGTAGCATGCTTATAGGGTTTTCACCCTAAGTGTGGGGGAGTCCCCCATGCTATGGTTACTTATGAAGTGAAAATACAAAATGGTGTTTTCCACGCTTAGCTTGTAATGTTGCCCTTTTACATTCAAAGAGTCGGCATAATAGCCAGGACTTTGAATATTGAGGACAATATTCATCCTAAGTGTGTGGGGGGGGGGGGGGGGGGTATTTCGCTATTCTAGCGAATTTTACCACATTTTATTATCTTATACCCTCATTTTTGACCAAAATTTTTCAAAAATTTTTCACTAAAGTTCAAAATTTTTTGTGGTTATCAGTCCGCCGTGTCTAAATGACAAAAGGGATTGGCTAGTCTAGGAGCAAACGGCTCTTGGTAAAGACATCTCAAATCCGTTTATGGCTTGCAATTTGCCCAAAATTGTATGGTTCCTCAACTCACCATATCCTAAAACGCGAATGAGTTGGCTAGCCCGCAAGATTATGGCTTGTGGTAAAGGCCGTGGAAAATCCGTAATTGGTAATCAGCTCACCAAGATGTTGACTATTCCATCAAGAGTTGGCTAGTCCAGAAGCAAACGGCTTTTGGTAAAGACTAATCAAATCCGTTGACAGCTAGTGGTTTGCTCAAAATCACACGGTTATCAGGTGTACCACAGTTCTCACACCTGGCTACTCCAGAAGTGATGGCTTTTGGTAAAGAGTTTCAAATCCATCAAGTTTTTCTCAAAATATTGCTAGGGACTAGCAATAGTTTAGTGTGGGGGATTGATGAGTGTGTAAATACTCATCAGTGATTGTCCTAACTTAGTCAATACTAAAATAGTTCATCGGTTTGGTGTTGAAATGGATTTTGGCCATGCCACAAATAAAATGATAGCTAGAGTAGAAGGAGTGGATAATATGGAATTTAGGAAGAACTGGATAATACAATAGATGAGGAAATATCACAGCGAGTCGCTTATTGAATAGAAAGTAGACCTAAGTCGTGAAAAAGACGAACACTTAAAGGTGACATCACTTAGTACAACAAAGTGCTTAAGGAATTTGGACGGTTAAACTTCATCAGTCTGCTGCGTTGTTGAGACCCTGGTGAGCTTCTCCAGATTCTAGCATATAGGCTCTCCCACGAGCGACTTCGATTTGTTGACCTTGGTTTTGGGGACATTGGTTTCTGTAGTGTCCTTGCTCCCCACATCCAAAACATGTAATCATAGTTTGGCCTTTACAGTCTCTGGCAAGGTGTCCCGGTTTTTGACAGTTATAGCACTTAGCAGGGCAAGGACCCGAGTGATGATACTTACATTGGTTACATAGTGGTTGGTCCCCGCATAACCTTTGCCTTGTGCTTGTGTTGCCACATATCCCATTGCAACCCCTTGTTTCCTATTCTGTTGTTGATGGTGATTAGCGTTATGGTTTTGGTTGTTATTATAACCTCTCTTGTTATTTTCCCACTTTCTGTTGTTGTTGTTGCGAGGATTGTTGTTGTTGTTGCGGTGATTGCTGGTGTTGCCATGATGGTTGTTGTCGTGGTGATGGGTGGTTCTTTTATCATCGAGTTTCCTCTTGAGCTCCTTGCATTTGACCTCTCGGTCCAATAGCCTCTGAGCAAGTTCCATTGCTTCTTCCAAGGTTTGCGGGTTTGATGAGGTGACATCCCCTTCAATGCTCCTAGGGAGTCTTCGACGTACTTCTCCAAGGTTTTCTCAAGGTCAGGTACCATCGATGGGCATAGTACCTTAAGTTCCTGAAACCTTCTATTGTATGCTCTTAAATCAACACCTTTCACTACTAACAAATGAAACTCGTCTTCAAGCTTCCTCAATTCCGAACGAGGACAATACTTCTTTAATATCTTGGTCTTGAATTCAGTCCACGAGAGTTGATATGCTGTCGTTGCTCCTAGAGTCTGAACAGTGGAGTTCCACCATGATAGGGCATCTTGCATTAAGGTTCCCGTTGCGAAACTAACTTTGTTGTTTTCAGAGCATCCGCTTCTTTGGAAGACCATTTCACATCGCTCAAACCATTGGGCTAATTCGGATATCCCTTTGGTACCTTTGAAGTATGTGGGTTGGCATGCTATAAAGTCCTTATAGGTGAAGTAACGAGGTGCGGGTTCCGCGTTTCCAGCCATTTGTGCGCCAGTACCTCTTTGGCGGGCTTGTTAAGCTAAAACGGCATTGACACCATCAACAATTGCTTGCTGTATCGCGGCTGAGGTCATAACTTCGGGGTTTGTTGGCGTAGCGGTTGTGGTTGTTCTTCTAGTTCTAGCCATGTTGCTATCATCAACGGAAGAAAGACGTATGTTTAGGATTTCATGATGACCATGTTTAGTTAGAATACTACTAATACAACCAAGAATAGGTTATAGTCATATTAACTTAGTCAATGAGAAATTTAAGTTAAGATGTGTCACAGCATGTCGGAAGGACAAACATAAACCAATGTCATTACCACATTTATTAATACTTGCTTGAATGTTTACAAAACATGACAAGATTCCTTATTAATAGAACATTGGTTTGCTAAGCTGACAAGTCTTAGATTCATAGTTTTCCTGGTGCCTTGTCCATACGCTGTTGAAGTTCTCGGATTGCAGCGAACATGACTTCAATAGCTTGATCTCTCACCTTTTTCCCATTTTGGGATTTCTGCAATGCATGCCTAAGATGCATATTCTGAGTGCTGATCCTATCAAGTTCACGATCCATGGCTCCTACCATTATCTCCATTGAAGTATTTGCTCCACACAATGCTCCTATAAACTCCATTGATTCCCAAAACTGAGTATCCATTTGTTCAAATACAGCCTTCATAGCTAACTGGCCAATTACGAAGTTCTCAATCTCATCTGTAAGAGTCTCGACGTGTTCACGAAGAAAGTCATTGAGGGTGTTGGTAATAGCATCGAGTCGATCCTCATGTTGGACAAGTCTGTCTGCCAATACGGGTACAGTGTGATGAAAGGGTGAATAAGTAGTCATTCCAAATGATCTAATCCTGAGTGGTTTTAATCGTTCTTTCTAGCTTAACGTATCTGCTACTACATTAGCTTTTCTTGTGTGATAACGTATCTCACAATCATAATTGTTGAGTAGCTCTAACTAGTGGCGTTGTCTTGACTTGAGAAAACAATTTCATTTTGAATGAAGATTGTTATTCTATTGTGTTTGGAAAATAATTATTCTATTGTTTCGTGAAAATCTGTGGGGTAACTACCCGTTTAGACAAAGATTTTGTCTGCAACAGATATTTAACAATGAGGGTTTCAGATAAAAGTGATAGACGTAGAGAAGGTTGCTGAACTCCAGCTTTTGTATGGGAGGTCTAAAGTCTTTTAGTTTATGCATGCTCCTCGACAAGTTGTCAAATGAATATTCTGATACTAAGAGAACTATTTAGGGTTTTTGTACGCAACTAACTCCTATGCAGATGTAAAGTCGAACCGCTGAAGGAACATCTTTCTGTTGTTAAAGCAAGTATGCTTTTCAAGCTTTTTCCTTATTCTTACTAAAGCATGCACACGCAAAATTCTCTATTTGGCTTTTTATTGAAACTAATACGTCTAAACATAAGGCAGGTGCCTTCACGACTTACTAAACGGGGAATCAAAATCTTTGCGCAGTAATGGAGGACGAAGCGAATGTAGGGGACATAGCCTATTCAGGGAAGGAAGATGGATTGGACTCGCTCTGGTTCATGGCATGGGTAAAAATAGCCCTAATGACTTTTAGTGAAGATATGCTTATATGGCACGAAATGCCGATCAAATTTGTTGAACAAAAGACGTGCATTCAAAAATGCCTATAGTATTGCTCCAGTAAGAAGTTCATGGATCTATTGGTAGAAGATAGTAGGTGGTAATGGTGATAGCACAGGTGGTGCAAGTGGTGGTGGCACAACTGATTCTGGTGGTGGTATGACAAGAGCTGGTAGTGATATAACAGAATTTGGTTCGTACGGCTGAAGTTGTCGAATTTGCCTATTTCGGTGAATTGGATCAGGTGATGTCGGAGGGGAAGCCTCTGAATCCGATGACAAGACAATAGGGTGGGAATATGAAGACATGGTACTTGTAATAATCCCGATTAGTAAATATAAGTCATTAGCATAATCATAACATGTTAACATATATAAGAAATCATGTAAAAGTAACGTCTCTACCAAATGTTGGAAACGCGTAGGCACGGAGGGCATAAGGTGGTATTTTGTAAAAGTGGTTCGTTTTAAAAGTGTAGTTATAGTCCAATGTTCAAAACACTTGGTTCTCTATAACTGTAGCTCTGATGCCAATCTGTAACACCCCCAAAATAATCATGTCAGCGGAAGACATAAAAATGACAGCGGAAGACTTTTTGGGTGTTACTTCGAGGATCTTTGTCACAATCATAGAAAACGACACAAAAGTGATGCTTTAAAGTTTAATTTATTCAAAATACCAAATATTCGAGACATCAAGATGTTTCGTAGTTTAAACAACAAGTTTATTTGAAATGTATCAAAACATTTATTTTATCCCATGCCGGGTTACAAGCCCATTCCGTGCCTTCAAGTTCCTTCTTGTTTAGTTACCTGAGATAAAATATGCTTAAAATAGTCAACACAAAGGTTGAGTGAAATCCATAGGTTTAGTTTACGTTGTTGAACACAATAATCTTAGTGCGAGTTACGTTGTTATACACTCATCGTTGAAAAACGAAATCAGTATTTATTTCTTTATTTCACTAAGCTCATAATAACCCAAAGCGTAAACCTCATCGTACCAATAGAAATTGGCTAAATCGTTTCAGTATCGCCCTAGCAGGTAAATTTGCCGATTTACCCAGTGTTCCAAATATAGTGCGTTCGATTTCCCCTATCTGGGTCAATAGGAACGGGATTGTTAATTCCAATAGTACTATTCACAATATTCGCGCTCACCCTACAAGTGATTAATGGTTCATGATATAGGGACTTCAAACATGGAAAACAGTTACTTAGTGACAATAAAACATGCGAACCAGTTTATAGTTTAAAACACTGTGTTCGAGTATAAAAGCAGTAGCACGCATCCCCCCAACGGGATTGTCAAAACAGTTAAAACAGTAGAAAGTGGGGCCATGAACTCACCTTAGTAGTACAGTAGTAGTGGTAGTATTGTAATCTCAACGATGCAAGGCAACGGCTTCACACACAACCTAAAAGATATGATATGTTTTATTTTATAGTCTAAGTCTAGTTTTATCGCGAATATTAGTCATTCAGTTGTGATTAAAACTCGTGTTTGTTTAAATGCTTTAAGTTCAAGAACAAAGTTATATATACATATAACTTGTGAGTATAACGATCGATGATCGACGTGTGATGGAAAATTGTCAAGAATAAGTTGAAGTGTGTAGACGATGTGTTATGATGTTAGTTTAAAAGAAAATGAATAAACGTATCGTTATATATATATCGTTAAAAATTAATTATAGTTACGCGAATATTTATATCGTATATACATAAGTTAAATTTATAAAAGTTTTATACTAAATATGTGTATTTATATATAAAACATTAATATTATTTTTATAAAATAATATTACAGAAAATCCCTTCAAGTTTTACAAATGTTACCTTTTTAACCCTAACGACATAAATTTTACACCGTTAATCCAAAGTTAAATGTTATTACATTTTAAGTCCAATAGTATCCGTATTAGCATCTAATACCTCCAAGTTTTAATATTAACAGTTTCTAACCCAGAAAAATAGTTTTGACAGTTTCTACCCAAAGTTTGCCATTTTGACAATTTTAGTCCCTCGGTTATAAAATTTTGCAAATTTAGTCCAAATTTCACCAAATTAAAAGTTTAACATTTTTATTTTCTAAATAAGCTAAAAACATTCCTAATAACTTATTGGACCAGCTTATTAACTTAAAAATTAATTATTTTCACTGATTGGGCATAACGAGCCACTTTTTAAAGGCCCGTTAACATTTTAAGATCCAAAGGGTTAGGGGGAACACTAGACTTACCTTAGTCCATCATTTTAAGTTACAAAAACATTTCAAAAGAGCTTGTATGATCAGCTTATTGAATAAGCTTAAAAACAGCTTAATGGGCTTAGTAGGCCCAAAGTTAACTTATTTTCTTTTGGAAATTCTGTCAAAACTCGATTACTTTGGCTATTGAAAACGAATCATATGAGCTTATTAGATTGAATAATTTACGTGTCCTGTTTGCTAGCCATGTTGAAAATGAGGTCATGTTTTAAAATGAACATGTTATGTGTCGAAATTTGAAATGATAAGGCCAAAGTATACGACCAAAAATCAATTCTGAAAACAGTTTACTCAAAAATATTCTAAGTCTTTTTAGACAAAATTCATATAAGTCCAAACTAACATAGGAACGTGTGATTTTTATTAAGTAAACGTGATTATCAAGTTCAAAACTTTGTGTAACCTGTTTGTTAGCATATTAAATATATAGGAGGTCGAATAAAAAGTACAGGTCGTGTTCATTATTCTTGAGTTATAATTAGTAAGTGTTGGTGCAAAAATTAAACTAACGCAAGTTTAAAAATAGAAAGGAGGATCAAGGTTCTTACCTCACTTCACAAGGTGGTGTAAACTTAAAATATGGTTCGAATAAGTGCAAATGGAGGGTGTGGATCGACTTGTGGCCAAGTAAGGATGTAGGATGAGCAAAGAAGATCCTTGAACTTGTTTCTAACCCCTCGAACTTCTTGCCAACTTTCTGTCCCGCTTCTAGTATGCCTCGACTTGTATTTTAGCTATTTGGTTCGTTTGTGTGTGTGATCAACTGAGGTACTAGGGGTCGTTTATATAAGCTATTTGAAGCTTTGTGATCATAAGAGATGGTGTATGAGCTTGTGTGCATTGCATGTTGCCTCCAAAATCAACCAATCGAGTTTTTACAAGGCAAGGAATGTGTAAGATCATTCCTGACACTCCTGACAGCTGACAAGATGTACATAGTTGGTTTGTATTGATTGGCAATTTTGGGTGGCTCGTAAGAATGTTGTGACACGTTGGGTGAAATTTCCAAAGGGTGAGTTTCATGGTTTGCTTTGGTCGTATCTAAGGTAGTAAACGAGTGAGGGAGGCCATGAAATTGTCATTCTCGAATGTTAGCTAGGTCGTGAATCGAGTTGTATAATAATATGCTGGTGTTGTGTGTCGAGAAAATGAATAACGAGGGTGTTTTGGGTGCTTGGTCGCGACTGGTTACAAAGAAAAGAAACAAAGAAAAAAATATCCCAACGCTGGGCTTTGGCCTGGTGGGCTGGGAATTTTGGCAGTTCAGGCCCACTACTAAAAAGAAAGAATGAGTAGTCCGTTTGGTGTTGCTTGGGTTTATTTTCAGCCCGTTTGGTCGTGTGGGCCCACACAGCAAGTTTCGTGAGTCGGGTTACGGTCCAATAATATCAGTGGGTAATCTCGAGAATTTTCGTAGGCTCCGGAATTATATAAATTGTGTACGGTAATTAAACGAAACGTATAATTTTAATTATTAACGTTTAAAAAAATATTCGCGATATATAGACTATCGAGGTTCGTGTGTAAGCATCGTTCCTAGGTAAATGGTCAATCACAATTGTCGTAGGGGTTCACATAATATGTCATGCATATATATAAAAAAAAAAAAAAATTGTTCCCCGTAAAAATGGTATTTAATTCACGTAACATTCTTCTATTCAAATGTTGATATTTACTAATCGTATGTGAAAATTACGGGAGGCTACATAATGTCTAAAGATAAGCTACTTTTTTGTTTATATTTTGGTTTCTATGTTGAATTTCCTCTTATAAAATGATATTGATTATAGTTCATATCATAAACCTTAGCAAGCAAGAGTTGGACAACCTATATATATGTTAGGACTCAAGAACCACTACTTTGCAATCTTAGTTGGGGTAATATGGATTTAGTATTTATTGGTTTCTTTGGCTTTGGAATGCGTGGTTAAAATTCTCAGTAATAATCCCCATGGTTTTATTACGAGTTTAATATATTTTCTCTGAATTTTATTTTTAAGTGTATGATAATGTAAGGAAATCATATTATGAGAATTTCTGCACTAGGTATATAAGCTCATTTGTACGGTAATTTTTCCAGCATGTGTAGTTTTTTAAGGAGTAAAGTTTATAGCATTTGAATAGCAATAATTTTCCCGACACAAAGTTCATCGTATTAATTGTTCTACTGGGTGTTGTTACGCGTATTGTTACTGATTTCAGCTTTAATGCAAAAAGTTTCATTGTTGCCTTTTTTACATTATGTAAGTTCACCAGTAAGGTTAGTATCCCTCATTATCAATTACACAACATCTTTATAAACCATTGCTATATGTGGATACTAATATGCTAAGTACATAGAATCATATGAAGAGTGTAGCTTAGAATATTCAGATTTTTTGTAGAATCCTATCATATTTATGAAATATGGATTAGAATTTTATTCTTTTAATGGTGACCTGTCAATGCATACCAAACAACCCTTGCTGTAGCACTAAACCAAACAGCCCTTGCTGCAGCACTTAACTTTTATCCCTTTATGGGTAGTTTATAATTATGGAGGTTTATCTTTTGGACTCGTTATTTTATTTACTGATGAATCAAGGACTTTGTATATTAAAATATGAAAATGTGTAGACGTGGATTGTGTTTTATTATCAAAGTGGTACACATTTTTTATTTTTATTTTAGGGCTAAATATTTTGTGGTCATTGCAATTTCCTGTCATAAGTTTCCATCATGCCAGTTAGAGATATGTCCACTCTTACCCAATCCGTCCATTTCACTTCTACTCACTTTTTGCAATTTATATGTATATTTCATTTAGCCTAACATGGCTTACGCCTTGCAGCTTGCTTGCTTCCGCCTTGCTGATACGGATAGCTCATACGGCCTGCTGATACGTCTTCATGATATAGCCTCCTTATACGACATTCTCATGTGGCCTTCTCATACTGCTTGCTAATGCGGTAACAAAATTAATCTCATTGTGTATGTTCCCCCACACATAAGTGACGTTGTTGTTGTTGTTGTTGATGATGATGATATTAGGATGCCTTCATGTACTTAGGATGATTAAAATGTAAGTGAAGTCTAATTCAGTAACCTTTTGGTGTGTGTGGTCGTTCATGATCATTTTGTGTACGTTTTTGCAGGTAGTCCAGTTTTGATAGCATTGGTAAGATGTGTAGCTGCTCGTACTTTTGAGATCAAACCACCTACTGATGTTCTCACATGAGTTATATAATCTGGTAGTGAAATCAGATATGTATTGTGAGAATTAGTTTGTAATTAGTTTCATTTTAGTTATAAAAAAATAGACAATGGGTTAGGTAATATTTTAAAATGGGTAATTTTGTAATGGGTCGACTAAGTTTTGTCATAAATAGATATCGTGTTAAGTATGATTTTAATAGCTATACTATTACAATGGTGACATGATTTATTGAATAAAGTTGATTACGATGCTTTATGAAATCAATATTATAGTTTATCTTAAAAGAGTATGAAATTAGCATGGATATTAACCGAAACATCTATCAAGTAATTTATATCATGCCTTTCGGTTGGTGTCTGTAATTACAATATTCATTAGTTTGTCTTTGCTATTAGTATTTTCATCATGTATTCTATATATGGTGTATTGCCTTACTGAAAACGAGGAGAATTTCATAATGAAAAAGAGGATAAAACATGGCTGGAATTTAAGGAGTTTGATAATGGGACTGTATGTATGTTTTTTTCTCTCCATTTGGTGTTTAAGAGAAAAGGTCCTATTTTGTTTATGTGTTGCTTTTGGTACAGGTGATTCTAAACCTATAAAGACATGAAGAAATCTGTGGTTTTAAATGCTTTGGAGTCTTTCAGTTTTAATCAGTTCACGCATATGTGATATGCATAAAACAAATGGTGTCATTTTATTTTTAAAATTTGCAGCTTCTCAATCTATGAAGAAAATTATTCAAATTATTTCTTATATGTTGATGTGAACCAGTTCTAAAATTATCATCACAAATAAAAATGTTCTCACACTTAAAAATTATTAAATATCAAGTTCATTTGTTTAAATTTCGGCCGTATTCTTTTCAGATCTTATTTAAAAAGATGCAAAATTTAAGTGGTTTAATGATTCTCTAAGTGTTTATAAATGGTCCAATTTTAGCTATTGAGAAGATGCGAACTCTACTCATCTATTTGGATATCGAACTATCTAATGTTGTTCAATTTGGTATGGTTAAAAGGTTGGTTGTTGGCCGGCTTGGAGCTATTTTTGAACAGGTATTTTCGACGAACTTTTACTCAACATGTTACTTGTAGCATAAACTTAAGATGTAGTAGCGGTTACAATTAGCCAACTCAATATAGTGTCACTGTGTTTAATCTTTTATTATATTACTAACAACCAAAATTTAAAAGTAATCGCGTACTAAGTATGACTTGAGCATGCAGAGTTGCCTTAGGATATATCTTTATCCACTTTCTTTTGTCGCTACGCTTATAAAAGGGTGAAAATTTTTATATTTTTTCTTTAATTTATTTACTATGTACTGAATTTTACTTGTTAATATCTAACTAAATTGCAACTTGAAAAGTTGAATCCCCGACACTTTGATATCATTTTAGTTACTTCATGAGCTCTTAGAGTTGGCTGCCAAAGGCTTAAGCATAGGAAAATGATCAATAGAAGGTATCTTCCTTTATTTTATTACACACTGGTTTAAAAAGCTTTTCATAGATATAGGCTTATTGTTTTCAAAATACTGAAGTGTGGGGATGTTTGGATGTAGTGTTAACAATTATGTAAATTTAAATATTTTGTTAAAGTTCCTGTTTTGCTGTCACATATTCTAACTGTTATAATTGAATTTGCAGTAGCACCATGGGATCTTGTGCGTTATACAAGCCCAATACACTAAGGTAAGGGGTGTTCTATGAATCCAATCCAAGTTAAAGTTATTATTGTTACAAATGTAAATAATTGAAACTCGAACAAAACCAAGCAAATGGGCGACTTCATAGGTGGGACTTTGAGAAAAAAGCGGAGTGGGAAACATACAACGACAGAATGAACCATTACCCAAAGCTGCATTTCAGTTTGGTGTGAAGATGTAAGATGGTCACAATACAAGAAAGCATAGTAAAGATTAAAAGATTACTAACGAGCTGCACATGATTAACAAGATAGTCGCCAAAAAGAATATGCAAAAATGCGAAGCAAATGATGATAGCGGTGACAAATCTCACCCTAGAAAGAAACCCCGAATGCCAAAACCCTTGGAAGTTGCACAGTGATTTTATCAGTGTATGTATTAACTGTTTCTAAATGCTTACACCACTTGCTATCTATTTTTCTTGAAAAGGCAAAGATTGGATAATGGTTATGAATGTTAAACATTGTATGAATCACCTGAAAACGTTTCTAGATATTAGTTCAACACAACTTAGTATACATGTTGAGAGTAAGTTATGTGAGTGTATTTTTGAATTTATGTCAAGTGTCGTTTATTTCTTTTCATTCTTAATACATCTAATCAGTAATTTGGTATGTTCATAACTTATTTTCGTTGGGCGAGCTTTGCTTTGATACATTGTTCTCACGTGCCACTTTGAAACTTTTTCTCCTTTCATACTCGATAACCGTCTATTGCTTTTCATTCTTAATACATTTAATTAAAAAAAAATTGGTATGTTTATGGCTTATTTTCGTTAACCCTTCTTTCGCAATAGAAAAATATGCCAACGATGTTTATAAGTCACGCCCGCCCATCAGGCGAGCCTTGCAAACCATAGCCAACCCCCTGGTGTCTTTGATGAGGCAAAAAATGATCCGTTTTTAGGGGGTCATTTAAGCCCGAATTCGAATTTATTTGATCAAATATTGCCTTAAATCGTTCCTTTTGTGATTTTAGGTACTTTGGGAGTGAAATCTGGAAAAGGAAGCAATTCGGACGTTTTTGGAGCATAAAAGTGAAGAAAACGCCAAAGTCTTAATTTTCCATGCTGGGAACAGTGCATGACGGCGTCAAGAGTAGTTCCCTGACGGCGTCAAGAGTAAAATTCCATGACGACCCAGAAGAGTTTTGACGGCGTCATGAAGGTAGGGCGTCAAGAGTAAAAGTCATGACGGCCTGGAAATAAATTGTTCTTGACGGCGTCAAATGTAGATCTAGGCAGTCCGAGGATTGTTTTGGCGGCGAGGTGACGGCGTCACCTAATTGGTCTTGACGCCGTCAGACCCCTTTTCCTATATATAGTTTTCTAATTTTTCACATTTAAAGAGAGAAGTTTTGGGAGAAACCCTAAGTACGATTTTGGTGTAACTTTACAGGTTTTTCAAGGGTTCCAACCCCTTGATACCTTGCATGATTAATCAAGATAAGTGTTCTTCTAATTCAATCAATATGTCTATGTGTTGGTTGTCTATATCTTGTTCTTGTCTTAATTCTATCATGCTAGGCTAGATCTATCTTGTGTTTGCTTAGATCTAATGAAACCTAGATATTGATTATGTGTTGATTACTTGTTTATTCTTGTCTTGGATGAATGATTTATATGTTAGGCTTAAGAAAACTGGCAGATCTCCAATTGGTAACATGCTTGAACGTCTTAAGAAACATGAACCAACGCGCACTAGGTCTTTATTGGTTGTATTTAATGCATGAGCCACTGTTTACAATCCCTATAGTTGTGTTGGGCATGGTGTAGGAGGAGATAAGAGCTCATAGAATTGGGGAGTTATGTGTGCCACCCCATGAATGGTATTAAGGAATACGATCCGTCATCCATGCAATTATAACAAGTAATTAACGTGTAAAAGATATCTAGGGAGTAGTGAAATCTAAGTAAACACATTTTCTCTAATTACTGCTCACGACCTTAGTATAAATTAGTTTATTTTCATTTCTAGTATTTTATTTTGATTGCATCTTAGTATTGGGTTAGTTGATTAGCAACTAATTCCGCCCAAATCTTTCAACCCCGAGATTTTAATTTGCTTTCCATAAAATATAAAAACACAAAAATAATCATCCCTCACCTTTAGAACTAGTATTTAGGCTTTCTAATCCTAGCGACACTATTCCTAAGCTGAACGATCAATCCCCCGGTACTTGTCACTATACTATACTACAACGATCAGGTACACTGCCTGGTGGGGGTTGTAAGCTTCTCAAGATCCCTTGGGAGGTAAAGCCTGTTGCGATTCCCACGCATCAAGTTTTTGGCTCCGCAGCCCGGGGAATAGTTATTGTCTAGGTTAGAATTTCTTTTTATTAGGTCTACTTGGTAGATTCCTTTCTAGTAAGATTTTATTTTTATTTTTAGGTCTTCTTTAGTCTATCTCATTTCTTTGTGCTTTTGTTCGTAACTCTTTGCCATCCGACATCATGGAAGGTGGTAACATCTTTGAACCCGTCATCCCACCACAACAAAACCCACCATTATAACCCCTTAGGCCCCGAACCTTAGGAGAGTATTCCCAACCTAGCCACCAAGGCTACCGAAACACCATTGAGCTCACCGGAGCCAATGTGACCCCCTTGCGATCCGACACTATCCGGTTGGTGCAAAGCGGATGTGCATTCCATGGACTTCGTTCCGAAGATCCAAACCAACATCTTAAGGACTTTCTCAAAATCGTAGATTCCATAGACCTAGGTGTTGAAACTAGAGAGACTACCCATTTACGCCTATTCCAATTCTCTCTACGGGATCAAGCTAGTCAATGGCTTGAGCGTTTACCCGCGGGATCCATCACCACATGGGATAACATCACCAATCGCTTCCTTACTCAATTCTTCCCACCAGGGAAGACTGCAATGCTTAGAAATGACATTCTGATGTTTGAACAGCAGCAGGGTGAAACTTTCTACGAAGCTTGGGCCTGTTTTAAGGAACTCCTCCACAAGGTCCCTCATCATGGTATAAACCTTTGGTTATTAGTCCAGATTTTCTACGACCATGTTGACTATCACACTAAGCGCACAATCGATAGGGCCGCGGGAGGTAAACTGCGTGATAAGAACGCCGAGGAGTCTTGGGCAATTATCGAGGAGCTCGCCACTGATAATCTGGAAATGTGGGAGTTTAATCACACAGTGGAAGCAGCTATCAATGCAGTCTCAACATCTGCAGGAACCACCGAAATCCCCAATGAACTCCTATGCAAACTCGAGGCAAAAGTTGACTATTTTGAGGAAAGGAAAAGGAGGCCTGTAAGTCCTAGACAAGCTGCTGTCAACTCTGTCTCAAAACCAACTTCGGCACCATTATCTGAGTCACCTTCTAGAGAACATGTCAAGACTTTTCAAAACTACACCCCGCCTTGCTCCCCTCCCAAGGAACTTAGCTCGGAGTTTGAGGCTAGGATGAGAGAATATATGGCAACTCACTCAGATCGGCTTGCTAGATTCGAGGAAGCAGTTTATAAGCAGAAGGAGGAGATGCAGGAGAAAATGAATGAGATGATGAGTCTATTGGAGGAGTACGCCAACCAGAGAACCCCCGAACGAATACTACTAAGGAAAGAAAGCGCCACTCCCACCACCCAATTTGTTAACTCCATCACCATTGTCCATAAGGATAACGAGAAGGTAGAAACTCCTGCTTAAAAAACTTTAGAAAAACCACCAGAATCCCAACCTTTGAGTTACTACCTGAAACATGAGATAAACAAAAACACCATAACAAATTGGATTAAGGGTGATGGGCGTAACCAATCCTCCGGACAGGTTTCTGAGAAAGAGGAAGAAGTGAAAGATGAGTATGATACGCTTCCTGGAGGATCAGTATTCGAGAAGCTATTGGTACAAAAAGTGGCGACTAAGCAAATAGCATGCGGGAACTTTGAGATACCAACGAGCATCGGGGACTTGAAACATCTTAGTGCTTTCGCCGACCAAGGATCGGAAGTAAATCTTATGCCCCTAACTATTTACATCCAACTAACGTCAAAAATGCCAGCACCTACTCGTGTTAGGTTATCTCTTGTTGGACACTCGTACGTATACCCCCTAGGAATCGCAGAAGATGTATTAGTTAATGTTGCAGGATTCATGTACCCCGTTGATTTTATGATCATCGATGATAAAGGGGATGGATGCATGCCAATAATCCTTGGGGCACCATTCCTCACCACCGCTAGGGCTGTCATTAAGTATGAAGGTAGGAAGATTGAGCTTAAAACTGGAAAAAGAAAGATTAGCTTCCCCATGACCCCGCGAAGTGGGCATGAGAGTTTGAGTTGGAGAATGATCAAAAATAGCATTGGCACGACACCCATTCGTGTTCAGAATAAGATTCTTGCATGGGAGGCAAGAATCAAAAGCGATAAGAAAGCCAAGAATGAAAGAAGAAAAAGCAATAAGGTTCAGGTCGAGCTTGAACATACTCGACCCGAAGAAAATCATTCACCATTTGAGGAAGGGAACTTGGTACTCTTGAGACACTTGGAAACAACAATACCACCCGATAAACCAAGTCCTTGGTGGTATGGGCCATTCACAATCGAATGATTGAGCCAAGATGGGGTAGCTAACTTGAGAAGCAAATTAGGTGGAATGGTGATTGCAAGTATCGATAGATTGAGGCACTACCACCATAATAGTAATGATCGCAACTACATGGGGTATATCATTTCAAATGATGAAGTCACGTAGTAACCCATGACCTTGAGTCTAGCTACAAGACTCGTAAATAAAGAAAAGCGCTTCTTGGGAGGCAACCCATGTTTTGTGTGATTTTATTTGTTTGTTTGTTATTTGCTTCCGTATGCATGCTTTATTTTTATTGTTGGTAGATCATGTTTCTAAACTAAATAGTGGAAATACTTTACTTTGTTGTTTTGGCCTAGTCTTAACTCCACCTAAAGGTATTTTTGCAAAAGATAAGTGTAAGGGGAAACCCCAAATATGTTTTTAAGAAACAAACCGATCATGATTCTCCACAATATTAAATGAACATGTATATTCGTATTTGTTAGAGTCAAATGCTTGTATTGAGTCATAATGAAGTTTTGCAGGATTTTCCAGGAAGTAGGACCAAGTTTTTTCAGAAATTTTCCGGAAACTTAACATAAGAATTTCTGCAGGTCAATTCTGACGGCGTCAGGGGTTTACTCTTGACGGCGTCAGGAGTAAAAATCTGGAAATTTTACCAGTTTTGTTTTTCTAACGGAGTCTTTTGGTTTTGTGAATTATTAAGTTTTATAATCTCCAGGAGATCTGCAAACTTCATTCCACAAGCATTATATCTTATCTTGTTTTCTAGGATTTAGTAACTTATATAGGATGCCGCCGATTTTACGCGAGGTTGTCTTGTCTATTTTGTCAGGTTTTACAGGTTATGTATGACAAGAAGATGATTTATATTCTGGAAGGGAAGCTTTGATTGTTCATTTTCTTGGAGGAAGATTTAACCTGGCCACCTTATTATCCATACCGAGCGAATCAGGGGAGTATTTGATTTCATTCTTTTTACTTATTTCACTTTTACATTCTTTACTTGAACATTGGGGACAATGTTCATCTTAAGTGTAAGGGGAGGGTAAAAAGATGATACCTTACATATGCACTTTCGCTTGAGTTTGTTTTGTTTGATGGTAGATGTGTAATAAAACTATGAGAAATACTTGTTAGTGCAATTTTAGCGCCAAATTTAAAATTTTTTACAACATTTAGGAGTGAAACTTTAGCCATAGCTAGCGTCTCATGGATAGGAGATTGTATGACTAGCACATAACCGTATATTCAGAAAAATTTTCCACCCAAATATGTGAGGTTCGCCTTTAAATTTGATAGGAAAAGCATTTACTATTAGTGCTTATGAGTGTACCGGTAGTATTTAGATTCTAGAACTTGTGTTAGTGATGCATCCCGAGACCGCTAGTGAGACTACATTCGTGTAGTAGGATTTACTACATGATAAGAGGCATTAGGATTACCCTTGTGTTAAACCCGTATTATAATTACTTGACCATTTAAGTCATATTACTTGGCTAGTTAAGTCAACTAATTTTTCCCACACCCTTAGCGTTGTACTCATTTTTAGTACATGAAACCCCTAGTACACCCCTCCGAGCCTATCTTTTCGTTTCTAACTTTAAGCATTTTACTTAAAGGAAGAATTTGTTACACCCCACTTAAATGTACAACCAAATCGCCTTAGCCTTCCGTGTATGCGCTCATTTTTAGTGCATTATTGTTATTTATTAAACCCTAAGTTAACTATCTAATTGATTACATGGTTGCTAAGTCGAGTCATATCCTTGTACATATTGTTTTGGGACGATTGGGACTCATGGGTAAGTACGTATTTATGAAGTAATGGGGAAGAACATAATATTATTACCCCCATATGTGCGATAATCTTAAAAGTGCTCCAAGTGTTTTGATTTTCTTAATTCGAGTCATTAGATTAGTTGATTGTAAAGTATGTAAAAATTCAAGTGTAAGGGGAATATTCATCCCCTATGATGTACTATTTTGGATGGTAGGGTAAGAGTGTCTGTAAAAAAAAAAAAAAAAAAAAAAAAAAATCGAAAAGATCAAGAAAAAGAAAAAAACAAATAGAAAAGAAAAAGAGAGAAAAAAAACATACGGACTACCATCCCTTTTTATTCTATGTTCATTTTATGTTTTTGTTATTTTTCATTTATTAGCTTAAGTCGAGTCTAGTCTTGGCTTAGCAACGCCACATTGTACATGTAATTAACCAAGATTGTTAACTCGCCACCAGTAAAACTTCCTTTATCCAACAAAACCGTGTATTTCATATCCCTACACCTAACGTTACAACCCTTGAAAAGGCCTCTTTGATAGTTTTTCCTAGGTGCTTACGCCATGTGGTGGAGGTTTGATCCTTTCCCAAGCCTATGGTAATCTATTTTGCTATGACAGGTAGTGAGAGATATCTTCCGTTTCCATATTGTAATTTACACTTTATTACACCCGAGAGATGTGAGTATCTAAACACTATTTGTGAGGTGCTTGTGTATGACCTCCGTGCTTGTCTATTGGTCTTTAGTGGAACGATTATTTGTTGTAATTACTTTTATATTAGTGTTAAATGACCCCTAACTTGTCTTTTGAGTAGAATAAAAGCGCATTTGCTTGAGGACAAGCAAATCTCAAGTGTAAGGGTATATGATGAGGCGAAAAATGATCCGTTTTTAAAGGGTCATTTAAGCCTGAATTCAAATTTATTTGATCAAATATTGCCCTAAATCGTTCCTTTTGTGATTTTAGGTACTTTGGGAGTGAAATCTGGAAAAGGAAGCAATTCGGACGTTTTTGGAGCATAAAGGTGAAGAAAACGCCAAAGTCTTAATTTTCCATGCTGGGAACAGTGCATGACGGCGTCAAGAGTAGTTCCCTGACGGCGTCAAGAGTGAAATTCCATGACGACCCAGAAGAGTTTTGACGGCGTCATGAAGGTAGGGCGTCAAGAGTAAAAGTCATGACGGCCTGGAAATAAATTGTTCTTGACGGCGTCAAATGTAGATCTAGGCAGTCCTAGGATTGTTTTGGCGGCGAGGTGACGGCGTCACCTAATTGGTCTTGACGTCGTCAGACCCCTTTTCCTATATATAGTTTTCTAATTTTTCACATTTAAAGAGAGAAGTTTTGGGAGAAACCCTAAGTACGATTTTGGTGTAACTTTACAGGTTTTTCAAGGGTTCCAACCCCTTGATACCTTGCATGATTAATCAAGATAAGTGTTCTTCTAATTCAATCAGTATGTCTATGTGTTGGTTGTCTATATCTTGTTCTTGTCTTAATTCTATCATGCTAGGCTAGATCTATCTTGTGTTTGCTTAGATCTAATGAAACCTAGATATTGATTATGTGTTGATTACTTGTTTATTCTTGTCTTGGATGAATGATTTATATGTTAGGCTTAAGAAAACTGGCAGATCTCCAATTGGTAACATGCTTGAACGTCTTAAGAAACATGAACCAACGCGTACTAGGTCTTTATTGGTTGTATTTAATGCATGAGCCACTGTTTACAATCCCTATAGTTGTGCTGGGCATGGTGTAGAAGGAGATAAGAGCTCATAGAATTGGGGAGTTATGTGTGCCACCCCATGAATGGTATTAAGGAATACGATCCGTCATCCATGCAATTATAACAAGTAATTAACGTGTAAAAGATATCTATGGAGTAGTGAAATCTAAGTAAACACATTTCCTCCAATTACTGCTCACAACCTTAGTATAAATTAGTTTATTTTCATTTCTAGTATTTTATTTTGATTGCATCTTAGTATTGGGTTAGTTGATTAGCAACTAATTCGCCCAAATCTTTCAACCCCGAGATTTTTATTTGCTTTTCATAAAATATAAAAACACAAAAATAATCATCTCTCACCTTTAGAACTAGTATTTAGGCTTTCTAATCCTAGCGACACTATTCCTAAGCTGAACGATCAATCCCCCGGTACTTGTCACTATACTATACTACAACGATCAGGTACACTGCCTGGTGGGGGTTGTAAGCTTCTCAAGATCCCTTGAAAGGTAAAGCCTGTTGCGATTCCCACGCATCAGTCTTCAACAACGACTATTAATATAAATTCAACGTCTAAAATTTTCAAAAGAAATGTTGATTCTTGAGTGGTTAGTTCTCTCCGTTAACAAACTTTATATGGCTGTTTTAAAGTAAAGAAAATAAATGCATTTAAAATTGTTTTGTGTTACAAGCGCTAATTCCGCAAAAACAACAATTAAAGCTACCTATAAACAAGTTTAATTTAAGATTTGAATTACATACATAAACTTTATTTTTAAGAATAAATTGTTTACATTTTAACTGTTCAATACTACCTCTGTCCCATATTAAATGTCAACTTTCAATTTTCAAAGTCTTGTTTTATTAACTTTGACCATAAATATTTTTATATATGATATATAATACATGATGCAAAATATATGAATGAATTTGGTTTTAAATGTACTTTTTATTGACATAATTTTTATCAAGTATCATATAATACAAACAAAAATATTTAAGGTCAAAGTTAAAGAAAAAAGACTCGAAAAGTCAAAACTGGACATTTAATAAGAGACGGAGGGAGTAATTAATAACGGTTAATTAATTTCCATTATTAACAAATAAAAGAAAAAAAAAAACACTCTTTAATATATTATTATTCGTTAACTAATACCACCAAACAATATTTATAAGTCATGCCCGCCCATCAGGCGGGCTTCGAAAGCTAGTATATATATATATATATATATATATATATATATATATATATATATATATATATATATGTGTGTGTGTGTGTGTAGAGTAAATTACATAGATGGTCCCTGTGGTTTGCCCAAAGTTTCACCTATAGTCCATAAAACTTTAAAGTTGCATGGCACGTCCCTATCTCTGAAATAAATAACACTCGTGGTCCCTCCACTTAACTGGTGTTATGTGGCTTCCGTTATCTTTTACATGTTAGCCCTATGGTTAATGATCGTTTGCATCGTTTAACCTTTATAATAACGGCCGTTTATAATTTAAAGTTTTTTACTTTAGGTACGTTTTCACATGTTTTTATTTGTTTCTGTTCGTTTTTATAGGTTTTCAACCAGTTTTATCCATTTTCGTCTATTTTTATCAGTTTTTGTCTGTAAGCCACCACCACCACCAATAAAAAAAGTCAAAAAACAAATTTGAAAAAAAAAATCAAAAAAAATCTAAAAATAATTATCGATTTTTTTTTTTCGAAATTTTTTTCAGGATTTTTTTTTATTTTAGAATTTTTTTTTAGAAACTTTTTTTACCAAAAATTTTTTTCGTAAAAAAATTTAGAAAAAAATTTGAAAAAAAATAGGAAAAAATTTTGAAAAATAAGTATCCAAAAAAATTTCGAACAAAGAATTTTTAAAAATAATTATAAAAAAATCTTAAAATATTTGAAAAATAAAATTTTTTGCGAAAATTTTTTTCGAATTTTTTTATTGGAAACTTTTTTTTTTCAAATTTTTTTATTGGAAACTTTTTTTTTTCAATTTTTTTTTCTAATTTTTTTTTTGATTTTTTTCTTTTTTTTTATCAAAAATCTTAAAATATTCGAAAAAAAGTCTTATAAAAAAATCTTAAAATATTCGAAAAAAATTTTAGAAATTTTTTTTTTCAAAAAAATTTTTTTGAATTTTTTTTTCGAAAAAACTTTTTCGAATTATTTTTTCAAAAAAAATTTTTCCGAAAAAAATTTTTTCGAAAAAACATTTTTTCGAAAATTTTTTTCGAAATTTTTTTTAGAAATTTTTTTTTTCGAAAAAAAATATTTTCGAAAAAAAAATTTCGATTTTTTTTTTCAAAAAAATATTTTTCGAATTTTTTTTTTTCGAAAAAAGATTTTTTTGAATTTTTTTTTCGAAAAGATTTTTTTTCTGAAAAAATTTTTTTCGATTTTTTTTTTTCCAAAATTTTTTTTTCTGAAATTTTTTTTCGTCACATGTAAAAAAAATTTGGAAATTTTCACGAAATTTTTTTTGTCACGTGTGAAAAAAAAATCGTCACATGTGAAAAAAAAAATTCTGCCACATGTGAAAAAAAAATTTTGTCACATGTGAAAAAATTTTTGATATTTTCACGAAATTTTTTTTGTCACGTGTGAAAAAAAAATTCGTCACATGTGAAAAAAAAATCGTCGCATGTAAATTTTTTTTTTCGTCACATGTGAAAAAATTCCGTCACATGTGAAAAAAATTTCGTCACATGTGAAAAAAAAATTTCAAAAATTTTTTGAAATATTTTTGAAATTTTTTCAAAATTTTTTTGAAATTTTTCAAAAAAATAGTTAGCTAATAATAGCCATTAGATCAAAGTTTAAGGAAGACAAAATGAGTGGATAGGATTAGTTATTGCGTTCTCGCAAAAATTAGATTTCTCACATGAATGACCTATATATATATATATATATATATATATATATATATATATATATATATATATATATATATATATGTATGTATGTATGTATGTATGTATGTATGTATGTATGTATGTATGTATGTATTTGTTGCTAATTTAGCAACCACTAAACGATTTCATTGAATTCCAAGACTATAACCAACTGAATTAGCATTAACTGGTGTTACTTGCTATTTTCGTTGCAAAACACATTTAGCAACCACTTTTTCACATGTTGCAACAAATTTAGGTTGTTGATGGCACCTTTTCTAGTAGTGAGCAAGTAAAGAAAAGTTTAAAATTAAACCATAACTTTAGTTTTGTTTAAGTTAGAGAGGAGATCACTTAAATTGTCATTCGACTAAAATTGTTATTCCGCAAACAATCTTTAATAATTCTTTGATTCATTTCTGTTTATGTATGGTACGTGAAGCAAGTATTAAGGTAAATCATATGTGTGAGATGAATCTAACTGTATGTTCGTTTTCCCTTTAGTGGTAAGAACCTCGAAATAAGAGTGCATGTGTATCTAAAGTCGGAGTAACACTCGCATACGGGTGGAGTAGGGTATAGTGTGTGGTTTGTGTATGTAAAATGTGAAGATAACTTGGTTATTCTCACGAAATATATGTGTATTTATAGGGACGCATTTAGGTTTGTGTGGGATCCGTGGATATGATCCGATGGCTCTAGATGACCCACGAAGAGGTCATCCTATGTGGGAGATAAGAATGACACGTGGCGTGAAATCATTGGCTCATGTTGTTATAGGAATATCTCACACACTAACGAAATACCCGCGACGTTACCTCTGCACGAATGAGATAGCCACACATGACGTTAATACAATCACAGTTTGGGGATAAGTTCTCAGCCAGTTGGTGCCCTGGAGTTGATTATCCGGGCGGTGTTGGGCCTTTATTTTTGCGGGCCTGTTGTCGTATGAGCTTTAGCCGGGGATGATAAAAATTTTAACATTGTAGTAAAGGGATGAACGTTGTAGTCAGGTATATCTCATTAAGGTGACATTAGACCCAACTATGAAGATTTAATATACATATCACACATATTACTGCCATTAGTTCACCGAGATTAGTTACACATTACATAGAAAGCATTCTCAAAGGCCTTCGGCATGTCCCCTTATGTACTTTTATATATTCTAAGGACAATATATGTAATTAATGAATAAAGCATATTGATGTCGATCAACTTGATACCAAACAAATGATCAATTGCACCAACGAATTGAAGATTCTTGAACATTGTGAACAGTGGCGGAACTTGAATGTTTTTATTGCGGGGGCCAAAGTTATTACGATGTAACAAGTAAATTTTCTTTCTGAACTTCAAACTAATTGTTCAAAGCAGTATCCAATGTCGAGAACGTCATAATATAGTTTAATAGAACTTATTTATAGGAGTTATTGACGATTTTAAATTCTCATGTCGTTGAACTCTTCTAACACTTATAACTTTTAAAGTTTCAAAGATTAAACATGTTAAACTTGAATAGATAAATTCACCTATAGTTGTACTTTTGTATTTTTCATTAGTTTCCTACAAGTGACAAAGCTAGTGTACCTGGTTTTGTTCATATATGTTTTGTTTCTTTTCTAAAATTTCCTTGTAAAATACATATAATGAACTAATGACACAAACTTTAGGGGGGGGGGGGGGGGGGGGCACAACCCCTCCTTGCCTCCATGAAGTTCCGCCTCTGTGGTCCTATAAGTCCAGCCACACACTCTGGCAAGAAACTGATATTCTTGTTAGTGGATGATTGTACACGTTTCATGTGGGCCTACTTTCTAACGTCGAAAAATCAGGCATTTAGTACTTTCAAGGAATTTAGACAGCAGATAGAAATGGAGATGAGAATGAAATTAAGGATGCTAAGAACAGATAGAGGAGGTGAATTTACATATAATGAATTCACCAAGTACTATGATTCAATCGTTTTAGTATAGGTTTATTTTTCCGAAGAAATGCTTAGGAAAGTATTTCCCGGGTCGTGTCCCAACGAAGGTGTGAATGGAATTTTGAATTCCCGGTTCGTGAAACGTGTCGTGAAAGTGGTAAAAAGTGATTTGAAAGAGATTACACTAAGGAATATGTAAATGAAGCACAATTAATCACTTAAACACGTATTTCAAGTAAACAAATCAAAAATATAACGTAGAATTAAAAACGAAAGCTTAAAAGTAAATAAAATGTTAACGCGCGAAATAAAACGTGAAATTGAAGCTACACTACTCCAACGAACTTGAAAATAATTTTCCTAAGTTAAAAATGATAAAAGAAAATTTTGAGAAAAAGAAAAATATTTTTTTGACTTTTTATTTAATTTCTATAAATTAAAAACTAATTTAACTAATTAAAAATTAAAAGAAAATGCAAATAAAGTGAGAAAAATGAAAAATAAATTTTGAAAATTATAAAATAACTAAAAACTATTTTTAAAACTGAAAACTAATTCTTTTTGGCTTTTTGTGTAATTTTTGGGAATTAAAAACCATTTAAACTAATTAAAAACTATTTGTTAGGTCACCATTTTGTAAACACAAGTATAATGATAAGAGAAATGAGATGAGAATGAGAGTGGGATGATTATGAGAAAATTGAGAAAATGAAATGCAAGAGTTTCCTTAATGGTTTCAAATAACCAACCAAGTTTACAAGAGGCCTAAGACTAGTATTTATAGGAAAGGAGCTAGGGCAACATCCTACTCCTTCCCTTCTTACAATTCGTATGGGCTTTGAGGCCCATGGATCACATTCTTAAGCCTAGTAAACTTAATACAAATTATAAATAATAACTAAGCAACCTAGCATTATTACAAATGACCGAGACTTGATAAAATAGTAAAACTATGGTTCCAACAATCTCCCCCTAAGGGTCGGTCATCATGGTTGCTTGACGTCTTCGTCTTAATCTTTGAATTTCATAGCTTTAGACGTCTTTATAAATGATAATAATGATGGATATACTCTGCTCTTTGTCTTTGTTCTTTGATGATGTTGTAGTGATTATGTTATGAAGTAATCTGCCGTTCGTCACTCCTGCGTCTGTGGTGGTTGTCCGCCATTCCAACATGCTCATACATCTTTTGAATTCTGACTTATTCATGCACGTAGTCCCTTTCTTTCACTTAAGATCTTTGGTCTTTATACTTTGTAGATTCTTCTTTTTTGGCGTAGAATCTTACTTTGAACTTTGTGTTGCTTTGATCTTTGAGGGAGCTTTTGATGATAGCAAGATGCATGTATGAGCATGTGGAATCCGTCATCATGGAAGTGAGGTACCTGCGAGTAGACAGTTAGCAATAAATCACCGGTACTTACGGATAAGGAATTAGAGCTCATCAACAGCATATTGTTAAGACTCCTTCTAATCCTTATCCAGGCCGTTCCCATATCAGATACTCCCGAAGGAGCTTACGAGACCTACTAGGTAGCTCAATGACTGGGTGAGTCGCTGGGGATCACTCCACGACTGTAGACCGTAATGGAACCACCGCAAACACTAAGCGTAACCCTTGTGGGATTACCGAAGTGACCTGCTGTCAGGGCTGTTTGATGTTGACCCTGGCAGGATTTCCGTTCAATCATTGAGAAATACTTAAGTAATCCTCTCATAAACGTTCTCGGCAGATTGCTAAGATCTGCGAAGGACTCGATAATTTACAGCTGGTGTCCATTGATGTAGAACACCAGTTGTAGAAATACTAAGTGTTCCTAAGAGATCTTTGATGTATCTCGAGGCTCTAGACTCTATAAGTGCACACCTAGGTTTCCTATGCGGAGACTGGGGAGGTGTCTCCTGCTTCAATATCAACCGTCTCTAAGAGATAGGTCGATAGGTTACGCGGGTTCCCCGTGAGAATGAAACAAGCACTTTTAAGAGAACTTGAGTGGTTAAGAAGGTTTAGTGCATTGCGTCACTGGGTCCATGACGGCTTAATCTTCAATATCGGTGTTGTCTTTTGCAACAACCAGTAGCATACGTATTGAACCCGGTGTCTGCCCTAAGGTTGAACATATGGAGGGCTATTTCTTTTCACCCTTTACTTTACTTTTCCTTTTAATTCTTCAACTCCTTCTTTCCCTTTCATTCATTTCTCCTTCTTTCGTATCATACCTAAGGACTTCTAATTCTAACTATGGGAGATGTCCTTGGGTAGATCCCTCCGGCTCTGGCGGATCATAGGACGGATATTCCTATCTTAAACACCTTATAACTCCGACAGTAGCCAAGAAACCTTTGATTGAAAATCTCTCAAAGTGTTTGTGATAATCAAATATTTTGGTTAACACTTTGAGAGTTTTGTGTACACTTTTGAAGGGCTCCCCCTGCACATGTGCTCATAAGTATTTAATAAATTTGCACATGCGGGAGGAGCAAGCACTTTTGAATTGATCCACTTTCCGTGAACAAGACCGATTCGAGACACGCTTACATCACTAGTTAGACTAGCTTGAAGTTATTACCCGGCCTGATCAAGTTCACAAAAAGTTTCTCGAGACGGTACATTTCTACTCAGACATATCCTTTTCGAGACACGCTTACGTGGCTAGTTAAAGAGATACATTGTCAGCTTTTAGGTGACAACTAGCTCTAGTAACTAACTTGATGTTATTACCCGTCGAGGATAAGTCCTTTCGATGTTACTAACTTGTATTATCTCGTCAATTCCTGGGTTAATCTGAGTCTAGCTCGTACAAGATACAACTTTCAGCTTAAACTTCATATATTTTAATCACTTTTTCATTTTCTCCCCCTCAAAAATAGCATATAAAATGATGTTTTTGACAAATTTTTTTTTTTTTTTTTTTTTTTTTTTTTTTTTTTTTTTTTTTAGATTAAAATATGCCTTTTGAGTCTTATGGGGAGATTCACAAAGAACTTTTGATGTTGAGCAAAGTATTTTGTTTTGACAAGTGCTCCCCCTCAATAAGTGATTAGGTCTTATTGAGGTGAAATACTTGTCCTTTTGAGCAGAATTATGAAAAATCATAAATGTTTGATTAATTCTACTCAAAAGTAAGAAGCCTTCGCTCCTTATGTTTAGGATTGAGGCACTGAAGCGTACCTCAGGGTCCTTTCTTTACAAGTTCGGGTTGTACACTGTTATGTGTGCACAAGCCATAATGGAAAAATGATTCAATCAATGAAACAATTGATAATGAAAAAATTATGACCAAATGTACCAAGTTATTCTTCGTCAGGAAGTGGAGCATCGAAGTTAGTGAACTTAGGTTCTGGTCTTTCGAAGTTTCTGACAGGAAACGATGGTCTGGCACCGATGTAGCTTTCCAGTCGTCTGATCTGTTCCCGTCGAAATAACCGTTCTTCAATCTTTAAGACAAAGTTACGAACTTGTCTTCTGGAGCTGGATTTCCATCTAGGTTGTTCCCCCTTAGCTATCTTACGGCGATCATCATTCAACCTTTTGACAAGCCCATCACGAACTGATTTGAGTGTAACATCACAGAATTTGTGTACTTCATCGAACCTCATGAAGCTTTGTAGCTTTTTGCTGTTGATGTAGGTGAAACCAAATGGTTCTTGGATGAGAGTAAACTGTGGTGTGTCATAGAGACCATCAAAGTAGAATTGTGGCTTTGTCAAATTGATCTTTTGTTGGTAACTTTCCACTCCAAGCTGAAGATCTTCCACTCTTTCTTGAACAATCAGTCGTCGGATGTAAAGAAGTAGTGATGCCACGAAGTTGTACTGTACGTCTCTATCGAATCCGCGCATTCTACTTTGAACCTTTTCAAGATACATATCTTCGATGTCATTGAGATTAAGGTTGGGAAAGTCGGCTTTGGAGAACTTGTACTTCTTTTCATCTTGTCGTTTAACAACAATTTCACGCATGAAAATGTAGTTAAACCGTTTTGACTGCTGAATCTCCAAGATAGCGATGATCTTAGATTTCTGCTTCACATTTTCCAATGATGTTTCTCCTAATCTGCTGGTATAACCAAGACGACGACGATCAGGCCAATGTTGAATTCCGTGTAGAGCATCTCTGTCGTAAGCTACGATGGAGTTGCTGAAAATACGGGTGGTTTCTTCAATGGCTGGAATTTCGTATCTAGCGGCTGGTACTGAGATTGTGAGTGAGGAAGCATATTTCTTCTTGGATATCTCTTGAGTGAGCTGGATGTTACGAAGATCTTTGTTGAAGAAGAAGCTGTAAGGTATCTTGGGTTTGTCTGGAAATCCTTTCAATGGTAATGGTTTGGTCCAGTCGGTGAAGTAAGGTTTTTCATGATTCTTGGAACTTAGATCGATATTCACTTCAGGATTTAACCAGTCAAAGTCGGCAGACATTGCACTAGCTATATTCTGCATGTGATATTCGTATTCGACTTTGTTTCCAGATCTTTTCTTGAGGAATTCTTGTGCATCCCTATTGATTCTTCTAAGCTCCGCCTTTGTGAGTTTGTTGATGTGAAGATCCTTCATAATGACCTGGGTGAACTGAAGAGTGTTACCAGGAAGAGGTTCTTCATCTTCCAGAGGAGGTTGAGCTTGGACCATTTCTGTCAGCCAATCATTCTGAGGATTGTCATCATTGTCGAGCCATGAATGACGTGTTTTCTTCTTGGATTTCTTAGATTTGGATGTAGCATCTTTGTCTTTGGCTTTAGACGGTGATGATGGACCAGCATGAGAATCATGAGTAGGTGGAGCACGGTAATCGGTGTCATGTTGATCTTGGAAGTCATCAGTTTGTTCCATGAAAATTTCTTCATCTTCAGTTTGACCTTTACCAGTAGCTGAGGGTTGTTGTTGAGTTCCAGGAGGAGTGGAGTCCTTTTGTGGTTGTAGAGAGGATGAGGGACCTGTTCCAGACTTAGATTTCTTGCCTTTGGAGTTTGGGTCAGGATCGTCATCTTTTCTTGTCCGTTTTCGGGTTCCAGCAGCATCTTTGCATGACTCTTTTGACATATAAGCTACCATAGCATCATACAGGCCTTTTTCTTCAGCTGTCTGTGTGGTTTTAGTGGCAAGGTTGTCGAAGAGTTTGACAAGCATGTCATTGAAGGACAATTCTTGGACGGTTGGAGCCACAGTAGAAGATTTTGCGGTGTGAAGCGTGAATGGTGTAGTAGACAACATTTTCCTCGTTACACTTCTAATTCTGTGATCCAAGTTGTCATTGATTGGTTTGAGAAGGTTTGCTACATCAGGAGTGATCATCTCAACCAGATTTTCAGTGAGAAAATCATGTGTTGCAGTTCTGATAAATCCTTCGTAATCAGATTTCAAGAACTTGTCGATCAGCTGCGTTGACTCCTGGAATTCCTCAACTTGTTTGGTAAGATTGGTAACCATGTTGGTGAGTTTGTTCACTTGCTCCTGAAGATCAACTGGTTGTTTTGGTTCATAGATCGAATGTTGTTTAGATGCGGTTTCAGAAGGTGTGGGAGATGAGTGCTCGGGTGATGATTCGGTCGATGACTCGTTGTGAGAGTCTGAAGAAGAAGCAGGAGGAGTCGGATCCTTTGGTGGAGAGTCTTGAGGAGGTGGAAGTTGTGCTGAGGAAGTCTGCTGAGAGGATGACTTAAGAAATATGTTGGTGTCGAACGCATTCTTCTCTTCGTTTTCCTTTCTGCGACGTTCCTCTGCTTCCTCTGCTTCTCGTGCAAGAAACTCTGGAGTAATAAGATATTCATGTTCCTGATCCGTAGCTAAGTTTTCTTGACCGCCAACATTCTCCTCTAAAGTAGCAGTCTCAGTCATGTGGACATCTTCAGTCTTGTCTGTATCCTTAACGTTGTCATCAGGTTGTGGAGCTGATTCTGACGTTGTTGGAGGAACCATACTGCTTGTAGCCCCTACATGTTCTAACTGATCGATAGGTGGTGGTGTTGGAGGGTGTGATAGAAGTCGGCTTTCAAGACTTGCTTTCCTCTGTTCTTTCCTAAGCTGCTTTTCTTCAGCTCTAGTGTCGACAACTATACTGTTCAGTTTGCGTTTATCGACTAATGGTTCAACGATTGGTTCATCTTCATCATCATTCGGCTCATTGATAGTGACTCCTTTTCTTTTCCTTGTCTCTTCTTCATAAGTTACAAGACTTTGTTGAACGGCAATTTCTGTTGCAGGAAATGCTTCATCAGGTGCTCGGTATCTCAGTTCATAGTCTGGTTCTTCTTCTTCAGATTCTGTATCAAACTCAGACTCGGTGTCAGAAGGTGGAGGAGTAGGTTCATCCCGAATAAAGTACTCAGGAGTTGCCTTCTTCTTTGGCTTGGTAGCAGGTTTAGGTTTGGATGTAGGTATAGGTTTGGTGGAAGTCTTGGGTTTAGACTTAGGAGCACCCTTAGATCTAGTATGTGGTGAGGCAGTGGTGCTTGTGGTACTCCCATACTTTACACCTCCTTTGCTACGAGTCTTTATTGTGGCTTCTTCCTGTTCCCCTTTGTAAGCCAGATCATACAACTTGAAGTTCGCCCTTTTCTTGATATTGTCATTCAGAAGGTATTCGGGAATCCTCATTCCTTTGATCTTGGTTGAGGAAGTGGTCGATTTGATGAATGAGGTGGTGAAGTCGTCCTCGAAGAGGTGCTTCGGCTCATTAGGATCAGCCATTCTCTTGATGAATTCTGGAGAACTTTTGCAGAGATGTTCTATGAGAAGCTTGGTGAATCTTGTGAATGGTATCATAGTCTTCACACGTTCTGTCTGAATACTGTGGACGATATCATTCATGATAGGAACTGCAAAGTCAATCGGTGTCAGAGTCACCATTCCCCAGAATGTTTGCAGGTGTTCGAGCCTTGGATGTTCATGACCACTTTTCCTTCCAGATATAGATCTCACCACCAACAGACAGAATGTTCTCCAAGGCTGAGGGATATACTTGGCATTAAATTGGGAAAGCTTGACTAGAGGTACATTATCATCAACCTCATATCCTAATTCAATGAAGAAGTCAAGAAGTTCCAGGTCAGGTAGTATTGGAGCAAATTCGTTGTCAGTTTGTGGCATGAGAAGGGCTGTACGAAGAATGTCATGATCTACAGAGTAATCTTGGCTATCTAAGGTAACAGTGAAAGACACATCATCCAAGTTGGCCCGAGCAGTAAGCCAGAACTGATGAAGGTAGAACAGTGGAACTGAAGTAGAGCATGTGAGCAGTGGTTTGCAAGGATGTGCCAGTAGGATATCTTTCACAATCCTGCATGATTTCTCTGTGATGTTCAACTTGTTGAAATCGACTCTGGGATTGTTGTTGCCAATTGTGACATTGTAGTTCTCGGGAGTGATGTCATCCAAGGTGAGTAATGGAAGAGTTTGTTCAGCAACGTTCTCATTGAGTTCAGCCATGTTTATAATTTAATGATCAAGGTCGTGGATATCACGAATGATTGAGAGCCGTAGGTTTAGATGAAAGGGGTTTAAGAGGTTTAAGGTTTTTTGAGACTGTGGGTTTTTAGGTGGTACGGTTTGTATGTTTTATAAATTTTTGAAAAGTTTAGAGTTTAGTCACTTTTAGTCCTTAGACTTTTATATAAAGCAAACTTGTGTCCTAAAGTTTTCTTGCAAAAACATAAGTACCATTAAGATATGCCTAACTTATGATGATTAAAAAACAAATGAGACAGAGTGACGTAAAAGAAATCGTCCACACATACTGAAGAACCGTAAACTGCGAGAAATATGCAAGTATACCAATTAAAATTGGTAAAAGATTTAAGTGTGACTCCCCCTCAACACTTGTAAAGTATGAACAAGGTGTTGAATGGAAGCGATATACTTGCATTTTTTTTTTTTTTTTTTTTTTTTTTTTTGAAATGTGAATTGTGAAAAATCTTTTTGTGTTTTGATTAGTTTATAGTAAAGAAAGAAAACAAGATATTATACATAGATAGTTGTGATGTTTGACGATCAGTTGTATTTTAAAAACTTTTCCAGATCTTTTGGTGTCAAACATCTCATACCAATTTGGTGAACTAAACTAGCAAACCTGGATGGTGCCAGGGATTTGGTAACTAAGTCCGCCAATTGGTACTCAGTTCCAACAAAATAAAGTTCAACTGTACCCCTTTCCACATGCTCTTTGATGAAATGATATCGGAGATCGATGTGTTTGGATTTGCAATGATGCACAGTGTTGCAGGAGATAGCAATTGCACTCTTTGAATCACAGTAGATGGGAATCTTGTTGAATAGGTAGCCATAATCTTTAAGTTGTGATCTCATCCAAATGACTTGAGCGCAACAAGCAGACATGGCTACGTATTCAGATTCTGTAGACGACAGTGAAGTGCAGTCTTGCTTCTTAGATTGCCATGACACAAGTTTGTCTCCGAGAAATTGTAATCCACCAGATGTACTTTTGCGTGTGTCTAAACATCCTGCATGGTCAGCATCTAAAAAAGCAATTAGTTCGAAACCAGAATCCTTCGGATACCAGATTCCCAAGTTAATGGTTCCCTTTATGTATCGAAGGATTCTTTTGACCTCACTGAGGTGTTTTTCAGTTGGTCTGGACTGATAGCGAGAGCACATGTAGACAGCAAATACTATATCAGGTCTACTAGATGTGAGATACATGAGGGACCCAATCATACTTCGGTATTTGGTAGGGTCAACAGGAGTCCCATGTAAATCAGCATCTAGTTTTGTGGTATAGCCCATTGGTGTATTAAAAGTATCACAAGACATCATTCCATGTTTCTTAAGAGTTTCGAGAGCATATTTGGACTGATTTATAAAAATTCCACGGGGTGATTGATGAACTTGTAATCCTAGAAAGAACGTAAGTTCACCCATCATGGACATTTCAAAATTATCTTTCATTAATTTTGCAAAATCATTAGAGTAACTTCGTTTTGTTGAGGCAAAAATGATGTCATCGACATATATTTGAACAACAAGTAAGTCCTCCCCGTAAGTTTTTGTAAACAGTGTTGGATCCACCGATCCTTTAGAAAATTTATTGGCCAGCAAGAAAGTGGATAGTTTGTCATACCACGCCCGTGGGGCTTGCTTGAGTCCGTAGAGAGCCTTTTTGAGTCGGTAGACGTGATTAGGACGCTCAGGATCAACGAAGCCTTCAGGTTGGCTGACATAAACTTCTTCACGGAGTTCTCCATTCAGAAATGCAGTTTTCACATCCATTTGGTAAACCACCATATTCCTATGAGCAGCATAAGCCAAAAAGATCCGAACAGCTTCATGTCGAGCCACTGGAGCAAAGGATTCAACAAAATCAAGTCCTTCCAGTTGGGAGTATCCTTTTGCTACCAGACGTGATTTGTTGCGTATGACAGTCCCTTCTGCATCAAGCTTATTCTTCCAGATCCATTTTAACCCGATGACAAAGACTCCGTCAGGTCTTTCAACTAATTCCCAGACTTCTAATCTTATGAATTGCTGAAATTCCTCTTGCATAGATTCAATCCAGTTGTCATAAGTCATTGCATCTTTAATGTTCTTGGGTTCTTCATGACAAACTGTGAGTGCGTAGATGCAAGTTTCTCCATCGGTGTGAAGTCGTTGTCTTGTCATAACAGGTGCATCTGGATGGCCAATAATATGAACTAGTGGATGGTCACGAGTCCATTTATGTGTTGAAGGGTGTAGTTGATACGTATCTCGCATGTTGGCAGGATCCAAGTTGCGTGTTGACGACTCAGCTATATCAGGAACTGTCGTAGTTGGTGCAAACGGATTAATGAACGCATCAGGATCATGCTCTGCGGATTGTGGAACTGATTGTGGTGTTGGATCTTCAGCTGGATGGAGGGAAGTAGAACCAGTTTGTTCTGCTGTAGATGGTGATACAATTGGAGGACCGTCTCTTTCAACACTTGTAGAAGTTTGTTGAGGTGAGTCTGGTAATGGAATGTGATCAGGTTGAGCAGCGGAATTAGGTGAGACCTCAGTAGGACGGTATTCAATTGTGTCATCAAATAGTGGAGCAAACAAGGTTTCTAATTCTTTGTGGTTAAGTGGCAATGGTTCAGCTGAAGATGCCGGAGAGTTGAGACGGTTGAATTCGGGTCCTAAGCTGTGTTGCTCAGAAGCCATTTGGGTGAGTTCATCGAAATTAGCGTGAATGGTTTCTTGAATTTCTCCTGTACGACGATTCCATATCCGAAAACCTTTGGAATTTTCACAATATCCAACGAACACTCCGATGTCAGCCTTAGCTTTGAGTTTACCTAAATCATCACGATCATTTTTCGGATAGCAAAGTGCTCCAAATACATGAAAGTATTCGATGTTCGGTTTTCGTTTGTGAACAATTTGATATGGTGTTTTGCGATGGCGTTTTGTGATCATGCAACGGTTTTGAGTATAACATGCGGTTGACACAGCTTCTGCCCACAAGTAATCTGGTAATTGAGCATTAATCAACATAGTTCTAGCAGCTTCCACTAACGTCCTGTTGCGTCTTTCAACCACACCATTCTGTTCTGGGCTTCTAGGTATAGACGTTTGATGTTCAATTCCCACTTTCTCATAATAAGACCTAAGTGTCTGATTCTTGAATTCAGTTCCATTGTCAGTTCTGACGATTCGTATCGTGTTGCGTAACTGAACTTGAATTTTGGTGAGAAAGGTGATGATCATTGAAGGAGCCTGATCTTTACTTCGTAGGAAATAAACCCAAGTCCATCTGGAGAAGTCATCCACAATTACTAGTATGTAGCGTTTACCGTTGATACTTTGAACACGCATCGGTCCACACAAATCCATATGTAGCAGTTGTAAGACATGATTCGTACTTTGCTCAGGTTTAGACAGAAAATGAGCACGAGTACTTTTGCCTTGTTCACAGGCTGGACATAAGTGATCTTTGGTGAAACGGAATCTTGGAAATCCATCAACAAGTTTATAACGAGCAAGATCCGTCATGGTTTTGAAATTCAAGTGCGAAAGACGTTTGTGCCATAACCAAGATTTAGTTGACTCTGCTTTGGAGAGAAGACATATCGGAGATGTTGCAATCATATCTGACATTGATATTGTATAAAGATTGGAGCCGCGTGAGCCAGACATTAGATCGTTTCCTTGTAAGTCACGAACAAAGCAAGTTTTCTCACGAAATGCAACTTCTAGATCCCCATCACAGAATTGACCAACCGAGAAAAGGTTGTGTTCAAGGCCTTCCACATAATAAACACGACTGATTTCAATGTTCCCGCTGATAAAGTCACCATATCCCATGATAAGTGCGTAATGATCATTCCCGAATCTGACAGTGCCAATGAACTTTGAGACAAAGTTTTTCAACAGTTTAAGATTGCCTGTCATATGTCGGGTGCATCCGCTATCAACAATCCAGAGAACAATCTGTACCACCTGCATCACCAGAAGAAGACACGGGTGGAACAGAAGTAAGGGTGGAACCCAAAGACAATGCGGATTCCTGTTGGTTAGTCACACATATATTCAATAATTTAGGAATCCATTTAAAGTCTGGTTTGTGTTGTAACCAACGTTGCCAATTCCAACTAGTTTTTGCTTTCTTAATGTTAAATGCACTAGTCGTTGGCTCATTCCTAGATTTGTTCGCAGTACCTATGGGGGTAACTTCAGCTTCATTAGAAACCGTAGAAGACGACTTTCCTAAGTTAGACTTAGAGGCATTAGGGGGCCTAGAAGGAATGCGTGTCCTACGTTTCTTATGACGATTAAGAAGAGAATTAGCTAAACATTTTGTATGATCACCAGATGATACGCTTTTACGACAAAACACACAAGATGCATTAATATTCAAAACATTCAAAGGTTCATCATTCGTTACATTTAGATTTTGATTACAATTTTCCAGATTAGAATCTAAATCTGATGCAACATTAGTTTTATTCAAAGTCCTAAGTTGGTCTTCTACTTCCTGAGCTTCTAGGTGTCCTCTCTTACGTTGCAAGATCCTATTCTTCTTTTTACTTTTTCGCTTGGGTCTGCTAACGCTAGTAGTGGAGACTAGTCCTGTAGAAGTGGAATTATCAACATTAGAATTTTGAACAACCTTTCCTTTATCAGTTTTGTTTAATTGATACATCCCTGATGCTATCACCGTGGTGTCAACCATTTTTCCTTTTTGAAGTAGCTTAACTTTCTCTTTCAAATCAATGATGATGTGATTTTTGTCCTGAATTTCAGACTCAAGTAAACCATTGCAATATTTGATGTCGTCGTGGTTTTGTTGCCATTCGGCGTTTTCAATTTTTAAATCCGCAATTTCTTTCTCGTATTGGAAACATCGACCTTTTAAAGACTCGTTGTTTTTGCAAATCTGACAAGAGTTTGAAACATTTTGAGTTTGAAACTTCAATTCCCTTTCAAGACTTTTAGCTTGACACCATTCAAGCCTTTGATTGAGTTGACAAATTTCTTTTGAAAATTGTTTTGTCACATCATCATTTTTAATTCTCAACTTTTCATTTTCCTGTTTAAGTGTCTCAATTTCCTCATTCAACAAGTTATTATCAACACAATGATCATGCTTAAGCATAGAAGTACCAGAATTATAAAGATCATTCATGATAACAGACAAAATATCAGCATTGAGAACGTGTTCCAAGAGTCGATCAGCATCATTTTTTAAAACTCTATTTCTTTGCTTTTGAGCCAAAATCTCATTTTCAGTAGAGTTGAAAACGTGAATCATATTTTGCACCTCCTTTTGAAGTTCCTGATCCCAACGTGTAGCACATAGACGGAGGTGTTGAACAATTGGCTTCATTTGTTTTTGAAAAATATCTCTCTTTTCTCGCTCGTAAGCGGATTGAAAAGTTTCAATTTTTATTTCAGAATTACGTTCAATTGTTTCCTCCAAAATTTCGATGTCTTCCATAAATGTTTTGAAATAATTTAAGACACGACAAGTTTTTGGTAAAGGTGTAAGTTCACCGGATGATGGTAAAGGACCATTTATTTGTGCTACAGTTTGGACAGGGGCCTCATCATGAGATGAAACATATGACTCTTTGATAAACCATGATTTCTTAGGTAAATCTTTTTGAGTAACAAAAGATTTAGAAAGAGGTGGAGCTTTTGAATAGTCATATGCTGTCCAATATTGAACATAACTCATTTTTGATCGACTCTCGTCTTCAAGTTCTTCTTCTTCCTCAGTATCAAAAACAACAGCACACACAATTGTATTATCAAACATATGATCGATACTGTAAATCTTAGGATTTTCTTTGAAAGCTTTGTGAAGAAACATTGATTTAAAATCGCAAAGTGCAAATCCTTTATCGGGTCTCGGTTTTAAAGCAAACTTTTGAATCGTTGTGACAGAGTTCCCGTGTTTGTAAACAGTGTGACGAAATTCTTTGAGTTGTTTCTCAAGATCAACAATATCATTGAGTAAGTCATCTATATATTTCCTTTTTCGTTTTTTATGTTCACAAAACTCCTTTTTGCAATTTGACAATTCTGTTTCTGTTTTAGAAAGAGCTATTTGAAGACGTTCAGCTTGCATTTTGAATTCACACTTTTCATTTTCGAGTTTCGAAATCAACTTTCCATTTGACTCAATTATATCTTGTATTTTGCGTTGAAGATCTTGTTCTTTATTGTAAGAATCTTGAAAAGCTTTTTCAAAACTTTTTGCATTTTTAAGCTTCTCTTCTTGATTTGAAAGCTGAATTTTATAACATTCAATGTCTCGTGCAAGTGACGCATTTTGTTCTTTTAAAACTTTATTTTTCTCGTTGCATTTTAAAATTTGCAATTGTTGAGCATCCAGTTGTTTAGATAACAATATGAGGTCAGGGTCTGGATCAAATGATGGTTCATGTTGTTCTAAATTATCATGTTTATCATTCTCAATTGGATCATCAAATGAAACAACTGTGTCATCATCAAATATGACAACTGTGCTTATTTGTTCATCTTTTTGAGAGGATGAAGATGATATAGATGGAACAACTTGCGCCGTATCTGATTCAGAAGCAGAAGGTGAGACTATTTCATTAATACAGCATGCATTAAGGTCATGTACCTGAGACAAGCCGTCAGTGTCATACACTGGACCTGAATCATTGAGCTTAAGTTCCTGCATGTTGGCCATAAGCATCACAGCAGCATTGGCTTCCAGATCTTCCATGTCATCATCGTTGTTCACATTTGCCATGAAGTTGTTGTCCTGTTCAGGGAAATGTCCATCTTTTTCATCTTGAAGAGCCATGAGTAATGCCTGCTTGTGAAACTTACTACCCCGAGTTCTCGGTTTGGGACATGCTGTGGCTATATGACCTTGTTCATTGCAATTGTAGCACCACACTGCATTCCCTGAGCTGGAGTTCCTTGTAGCAACTGAGTCAGACCTTTGTTGAGGAGATGCTGAGTTGTTTCTGAACCCGGTATTGTTACTAAACCTCTGACCATTCCCATAATTTCCTGAAGAGCTTCCTGAACCAGATCGACCATAGCTACGATTCTGAATTTCCACTCTTCCATCATTAACAACAGCTTGATTTCTTGTGTTTGAAGATGAACGTTGACGGTTGTTTGTTTTGTTGGAGAATTTGCTGAAAGCACGAGCAATAAGAGCAAGTCCCTGATTCAACGTATTAAAGTCATCATCGTCATCATCATTGGAGTTGGAGTAGTACATAGCATCATTGTTGTTGGACTGAACAAGTTGAGTATAAGAATCTTGTAAAGATGAATCATAAGGGATCATTTGGTTCGAGGTGGAAGATTGTGGATAACTGAAGTAGTTCTACTCTTGAACATATGCATGATTTGACATTGGTGGTGGAGCATAGGGAGATTGAGCTACGAGAGCCAAAGAATTTGGTGTTGAAGTTGGTGTGTATCCTCCTCGTAGAGCTCGATCTTTTTCCACTTCAGGTTCATGGTGTTTCAGAAAATCATACAACAAACCATATGGAGCATCATGAAGATTCTTTGTTTGACGAACAAATGTCACATATTTATGCCAATCAGGGCCAAGACTACCAACAAATTTGGAGTTCACAGCGATCCTTGGTACTGTGATTTTATGACGTTCCAGATCATTGACCACATTTGTGAAACAATGATAGTAGGATTCAAGTGACTCTCCAGGTTCAATTGTGATGTCAGTGTATTCCATGTAAAGCTTGGATTCCATGTCATCTTTGTTCAATTGAGTGCCTTCCATAAGGAGATGAACGTGTTCCCACATAGCTTTGGCTGTTTTCTGAGCATCGACACTTCGATAAATCGGATTAGGTATACCTTGAAGTATATAAGCCATTGCATACTGATCAGCTTCACGATGTAGTTTCTGTTCTTCAGTGAGTGCAGTTTCTGGAAGAGGTCTTTCACCAGGAGGACGTGGAGGATCATCATTTGGATCACCAGCTTCAAATCTTGTTGGCCACTCAAATGGTCCTTCAAGTATCACTTGCTTTAAGAACTGCCCATGAGGTTTCTTTAGTTCAAGAAATCTTAAGAATCGACTTGACCATTGAACATAATTCCCAGGTGTTAACATTGGAGGTGTTTCAAGTGATCCTGCCTCATGTCGGGATTGTTGAGTTGTAATAACTTCACACATTCTGTCAAACCAGTGAGGTTGTTTGGAGGAAAACTGAGTGGTTTGTTGTAGCACTTGATATGGTTGCTGTTGAGGAATGAGTTGTTGTTGCATCATTAGGTAATGTTGTTGTGGATTGTATTTAGGAGGTTGTTGATTCATTATGTGCGGAAGGTATTGTTGTTGCTGATACTGCTGATGCTGAGGTTGCTGAGACTGCTGATGTTGAGGTTGCTGAATATGAGGGAAGTAATGATTCGGTGGTTGAGACATCTTAAAACACTTGTGTAGAAATGGATCTTGTAGAAGGTGTAGAATAAACCAAGTATCGAGAAATTTAGCACAACTTCAAATCGCGAAATATGAGATTTCGATAATATGTTTTGCGAAACTTGGCAGATTTTCGAGAAACACAGTTATCGAAAACTTTGTGAATTTTATCGAGAAAAGATTTCGAGACTTTACAGTTTTATCGAGAAAATAAGATTTCGATAATTTCCCAAGTTATCGAGAAAATAGTATTTCGAAACTTGGCAGATTTTTCGAAAACTTAGGATTTCGAAAACTTTAATAAATTTCTCGAAAAACTTTGTGATTTCGAAAAAATGGAAGTTTTTCGAAAAGTACACAAAATTTTGCGATAAAACCAGTTTTCGAAATTATACAATTTCGAAAACTTTCCCAAATGTCGAAGTACTTAACTTTCTTATACAAGAAAGAAAATACCGAGTTCACACAAACGAAGTCTAGGTAGTGCACGTTGAGAAGATCGCGAAAATGGGAACTTGTAGGTTCTCGATATTTAGTAATTTTTGGTTTTCAAAGAAAGCAATCCTTAAATTCGTTTTTATTTCAAGATACTTGTACTTTTGTGTATAAAATGAGTAGATCTTAAAGAAAGTAGAAAACTTTAAGAAAAAATTTCAAACTTGATAAGATTTCGATAAAAGTACAAGTAAGCTAAATCGAATATTTATATAAAAGTTTGGAACTTTATGGTTTATTTTGATTTTAAACACAAGTTTGTAAGCAAAGATGTGAGAAAAACCAAGAAACAAAACAAAAGTTTAAAATTTCACAAAAATTCGATAAGTAAAAACGAATTCTTAAGATAGAAATCAATGAAAACAAGAACTACACCTTCCTCTAGCGAATGATACCACTTGTTAGGTCACCATTTTGTAAACACAAGTATAATGATAAGAGAAATGAGATGAGAATGAGAGTGGGATGATTATGAGAAAATTGAGAAAATGAAATGCAAGAGTTTCCTTAATGTTTTCAAATAACCAACCAAGTTTACAAGAGGCCTAAGACTAGTATTTATAGGAAAGGAGCTAGGGCAACATCCTACTCCTTCCCTTCTTACAATTCGTATGGGCTTTGAGGCCCATGGATCACATTCTTAAGCCTAGTAAACTTAATACAAATTATAAATAATAACTAAGCAACCTAGCATTATTACAAATGACCGAGACTTGATAAAATAGTAAAACTATGGTTCCAACACTATTTAAAATTCAAATAAAATGGAAAATAAATGGGAAAAAAATACAAAATTAATTTCTAAAAATCAAAAATAAATGAAAACTAATTTCTAAAATATTTTTGGATTTTTTAGAGTTTTTTTTTTTTCTTTTTTTTTTTTTTTTTTTTTTTTTTTTTTGAATTTTTGGTAATTAAAAAAATTAAATAAAAACTCAAATTAAATAAGAAAAATAGTAAACCTATTCAGAAAATTTTGAAAAAATTACAGAAAATCTAAAATATTAAAATAAACTTGAGAAAAAATTTTGAAAATAAAATAAGCCAGAAAAGTGCTGATTAGCTTAAAAATACTTATTAGGAAGTGCTTATTTATAAGCACTTTGACCAAACTTTACCCAAACTTTGACCAAGTGTATTTTAGACTAAACAAAGCTCAAATTAGAAGTTATAGACCAAAAAGCACTCAGAGAAACAGATTATGATCAAACAGATGCAATAAGCAATCTATGGAATAAGCAGTTTAAGCAAACAGATAAGCTAAGGGTCCCAATCAATGAAATAAGCAAGTATTAGGTCTGAGGAACTAAAATGAACAACAAATTTTGAATTCCAAGCAAAAACTTTCACTAGCAGCCCTTAAAATGAAACAGAAACTAGGCTGAAATACTCAACTTGCAGATTATAAAATAATGACCTATTAAGCTAATTATTGGGAAGAAGGGGGGGGGAGGCAAAATGAAGTTTGAACTACAGGAAACCTAGAAAACCAAAAAGCCCTAATTGGTGCAACATAATTGAACCCTCTTATGACCTGAGATCAGGTCTGTTTAGCACAGGTTATAAACTTTCCTTTGACTTTTAACCAGCACACTTAGGTTGACTAAAATAAGATTCAACAAATCAGGTTTCTACCTAAATGATGTACTAAATTATAATATAACTAGATGAACCTAGATTTAGCCTAATTCTAACAGTATGCAAGGATCAAAGGACCCAAATTCTACTTATGCTCACAGAATTTTGAGATATAAATGGATGCTAACTTTTCACCTATAAGTGATAAGATAAATGTCTTAAGTTACGATCTAGGACCTAGTGAAAACTACTGATGCAAAGACCTAAGTAGATTAAGAGCTAGAGCAAGCAGAGAATACCTAAACCAAACACCCCTAAAGGCCTAACTGATATGCAATTTTGACTACTAACTGCCAATTTAAGCTAAGCAAATGAATAATAGATCTAGAGCAAGCTATATTAAAACCAAACCAGCAGAAAACTATCACTAAAAAGCACTCAAACATAAGCAATAGGCAGAAACAGTAATCAAACTAAAATTTGAAATTAAAATGAGTAAACGGTAGACTTACCTAAAACCAAGAGTTCAAATCACAAAATCACTATTCAGCAAGCAACTTAAACCGTAATAAACATTTAAAACCTTCCGGAATCATTTTACCACCATCTCAAGCTTCTGTTGACTTTTTCATTTGACTTTTTGAATGAAACAGTAATTAAGACCAATCAAAACTCATAATAAGCTATTGATTAGCTTATATGAACTGATAAATCAATAATAAGAATTTATCTAATCTTAACCAAGCATACGAAAAAACATTTAAATAAAGTAAAACAGGAAATTAAAATGAAAATGAACTTTTATTAAACTAAATGAGATTACAAGTTTAAGAGTTTAAATAAAACAGGAATAAATTTTACAATAAGCTAAAACTTACAACTACTCCTAAAATCTAACCTACTCCTAATCTACTGCTTCCAAATGGGTGAGGAGGAGGGCTATTTATAGCCTGCTGAGGAGAGAAGCGTGGGTATCTCTGGAAACCTCTGGAAACCTTGAAGCTTTAATCTCGTCCATCCAATCAAGCTTTAATCATAAGCAATGATGATGACCCTTGGATCGTGTGCCCTCACACGGATTGCCAGCATGGCACCGTGTGTTTCTGACCCCTTCTGACATGTGAACATCCTTCTAGAACCTCCAATCATTAGGTAATTATGAGGAAGTGGGGTAATTGGAGAGTGGTAAAGAGTTAGGGTTCTATAGAAACAGTGAATCCCCTCGGTTTGGTAATTTTAGGGGGCTGGAAGTGAATTGGGGGTGTTATATTAGTTATTGACCGGGTATAGGTTTGGGTTGACTTCGGGTTAAAAGGTGTTGACTGGGTAAATAAAAAGGACTGGACCAGGTACAAGGGGAGTTGGGCTTTGTATGGTATTGGTGGTGTGGGCCTGGTGAGTAAATGATATTGAATTGGATTTGGCAGTTGGGTTTTGAGGGTCATTTGGATTGCAAATTTATTAGTTTAGGTATTTTTAGTATTTTAGTTAACTTTAGGGACCAAAGGTGTAATATTCTGAAAACTTAAGGGACTGAATTTGACAATCTTCAATAATATCTTCCAAGGGCCCTTATTGTCATTCTTTGATTCTTGAAGGACCTTATTTGACTTTTTCTTCCAAGGGACTATTTTGTAATTATCTGAAAATGCAGGGACTGAAGTTGCCAAACTCTCAAACTTTGACCAGGGACTTTTCTTGCACTTTTGTGATTCTCTGAGGACTTTTAATGATATTTTAAGCTTTCTTTGATCATTTTGCTTCCCCGGCTCCGGCTTTTGACATTTTTCCATTCTTGTGCTCGTTTTTGTCGGTTTTGACTTTGTTTTTGTCCATTTTTCACATATTCGTACCTGCACATACACAAATACAAAAACACACATTCTCTTGGCATATTTGGTTAGTATTTGGTGTATTTGGTCTGATTTAAGGCCTAAAAAGGATGTGTAAATAAGCACACATCAAAATCCCCCAGACTAAGGTATTGCCATGTCCTCACGCAATGTCATCACCTCACGCTTAATAGATAAATAATTTCAAAAACTCTCTTTGCTGACGTTGTAAAGTAGCAATGATGTTCAAAAGAGATATTAAAATCATTTATCCTCAAAAATGCTTCGTTTTCCGATTTTCATGAATAATAACTACTACTATTTTTGTACCTTTTCATTTTTATATATGTGACGGTTTGCCTTGACTTTCATTATAAATTCTTATCTATTGATAACTTTCACGGTCTACGAGTAGAAACACTTCTCACAGAGAAGAGACCATACGGATAAAAATCGTCATCCTTGATTTTTTACAAGCTCCCAAACTAAGCGTAAAATCGAAATCATTGTTTATCCACAAGTTAGATGCTAACACTACCCACAAAAGTTACTTGTGTAATTACCTCTTGTTCCCAATTCCTAAGTTTTGTATCTCAAGATTTTATTTTTGTAAGAAATGAATTTCTTCATATTTTCTCGTTTTGATAGTTGTTAGTCCGATAAGAGAACAAAATTTGAACACTAAGTAGTTTCCAAACTTTCCCTCAAAAACCCCTGCATACAGAAATCGGGTCCACATGAAGATATTTGATTTAACATGATTTGTGGGGGCCCCCTTTTTATTTACAGCCGAGACATCCCATGTTTGAGACTCGAAACGGAAGCTTTTTATTAGGGAAACCCCCGGAATCGAAGCTTGGCATTTTTGCATAATTATAAGCACTTTAATATTATTTAGTCTTTAGTCCTTTATTTCTTTTACAACAACGGTTTAAGAACCGCCAAGATGTAAGAGCTTTATTATGACCTTGGATTTATATCCGCTGCTTTTTATAGCTTTGGATTCCCCTGCCTTATTATTATTGCTTTGGATTATTATTATTGATATTCATAATCATATACCAAACCCCGAGTCCTACAGCCTTTACTAAGATCACAACATCGGCTGCGAACCGGCAAGATGCAATAGTCTATTTCACCGTAACACTGGCAGTACCCCTATGTGTACCAAACCCCCATATGCAGAGATTTTGTTGGGAACGAGAAAAAACTAAGTATTGCCCAAACCCCATACACTTAATTAATCCTAGAGATCTATTATTATTGGTGTGCAATCTTGTGGGAACTAGGAGGCCACAAGTACCTTTCATAGGCTCTAAAGAGATCCAACTACTCCACGTTTAGCATGAAACTTCTAAATAAACTCTATCATTCCTCGATCTCTGCAAATTTAAAATCCCAAGTAATGAGATCCGCGGATGCTTAGCCGATAATCTTTTGATTATATTGGTTAAGGGAGACGAGCTAGGGCTCAACACGTCCGGTGTAGTCAGAACATTTATTTTTACTCTTGCTGGTAGGAAAGTCAAAACAAGGTGTCAAATTTTATTATTATATCATATATATCATTTTTTTTACAATAAAAAGGTGACAAAAATTTTAAATTTTGGTGGAAAAACGGAGTTGCGTAAGTTAACAGCTCATACGATGGTAACAGGTCAAATCGAATCGAAGATTCAACCCCTAGACTAAAGTGAAACATTTTCCTCAATGTTTTAAGGGTACGGGTAGTCTTACGTAATATCTAAGGCCGTTTATTAAGTATGCCAAGAGATAAACGTTAGTCGATAAGATTTTGGATATGTTGAATTTCCGAAAGAGCAGAGAAGAATGAGACTCGAGTGGAGAGAACGACAAAACACGAGCACGAGAGTCCTCAAACTTCGGGGAACTTCCTGAACATTCACAAACAACCACAAAAAACGAGTTTGGAAAGGGTCGCCCCCCTCACGTCACGTTACTTAAGAAAATAGAAAATTAAGAAAATAAAAATGGATAAGCATGGGGTGCCTCGCACGAAGCGCTTGTTTTTGATTACCGAGTCACATGAGCTTTACTTGATCCCCAAATTAATTCGTCCTTAGGGAGAGCAAATGGAACGGACACCCATAAAAAATGGAGATGCCGGGGTCAAAAATGGTATCCTCACTCCCACTAGAGTGGAAAAGTGAAGAAATGATGGGATAAGCAAAGAACGGGTGAAACACTCGGATGATAAAAGCAAAGTCAAGTTCAGAATAATGGGTGGGTTGGGTGGGTAAAATATCAAGCACGGGATCATCATGATCATAAGTCTCGTCCACCACTCCAATTATATCATCATTCATACCGGATTCAAAATCTACATCGGGTGATTTCGTGGGTGGACGAGAAGACGGTAAATTGAAGAGAGATGAATCAGCATCGGAAGGTAAATCACCATTATGTATTTCTTAAATAAGCACATTTCTTTGAAGGCCATTCTCGTCATTTTCAATATCCGGTGGAGAAATGGTATGAGTAAGTTCATCGGAGAACTTCTCGTGAAGAGAATCAATCATATTATGTGAATCCTGGACCTCGGGTTCCATTTTGGACTCATCACAAGGAATATCAAAGATTGGATTATCAAGAGTCAATTCCAAATCGAAATCAAATAACAGATTTATGAAAGTCATATTGAATGTTTTGGAAACCCTTGGAACAAGGTCATCAATATCTTTAGGATGATTGATTTCAACTTCGTTTTCTACATTATTCTCTTCTTCTAAGCTGACGAGCTTAGAAGGTACTTCATCCACGTAATCGATGTCTCCATAAGATAAAGTATCATCCTCGTCATAATCGGAGAACATCTCAACACAATCATTGTCAATCGGAGGTATGTCACATTCTGCAGCCGTATCATGTTTAACAAAATCGGGTAAAGAATCCTTGAGCTCGGGCTCTAAAAGATCAGACGGCGTAACAATCTCAGTCGCAATAGAATCATTGTTATCACGAAAAGTATCGATTTCTTCCAAAACGGGATCACTTCCCTCAACCGGTGTGAGGAAAGGATGGGAAGAATCGGGGATGATAGATTCAGGTCTTGAAAAACATCTTGAAGAATCCGGAGCAGGGACAAAGGGTGTGCTCTGAGAGCTAGGAATTTCCACCACTTTTGTAATGGTTTCCGGTTCTTGTTCGTGAAAATTAGGCAAATCGTTTCTTCTAAACACCGTTTTAACCTCAGCACGTTTGCTTGACGGTTTAGGAGGAACAATTGATTCTTGGACAACCGTAGGTTGGACGTATTTAGCACTTCCATTGTTATTGGAAAGTACCGAGTCCTTTGTCACCTCGGTTTCTCGTTCCATTTCTCTCACCGGAGAGGGAGTAGGAACTGATGGTCCATCATAATCAACACGAAATTTTAAAATTTTTGACAAAGCGTAAAGTTGTTCAATTTTGATTTTAAAAGCCCTATGTTTAAAGAAATCGTCGTCGAGAGATGCCATAGAACAATTTTCAACCTTTAAAGGTTCACAAGACTGAGTGGAATTAATTGTAGAATTTTCTTCTTTATAAGGCTCATTTTCATCACTCTTAATGGTGTTAACTTGTTCTCTTTTACGAATTTCCTCTTTAAAAAAATCTATTGTATTTAGACACAGCTCATTAAAGTCATTTTGAGCAGTCATCATTTTAAGGATCTCATTCTGCACCGTTAGAATCGTATCGTATTGTGGAGGTTGGTCGTGATAATTATTGTCACAAGGAAACGGTTTCCTTGTTTGACAATCGGTGCTAAAGTGTGGACCTCCACAATACTCGCAACTGTATTGTCAGTGCATTTCGAAACGATTCATCATTGAAGTACGGATCTTGCTCATATGAATTGAAATCGTTTTGAGAATAATTGGAAAAGTTTGGATTAAAACCTTAAGTATAAGAACTTTCATCTTCTGAAGCACAAAATGAACAAATTCCATCGATTATATTTCTTCCACATCTCTCGCAATATCGTTGATCGAATGAAGATAAATCGGGCTGAGGTGGGTAGTCGGAAAAATTTGGAAAGTTGTTGTACGAATTTGGATTAGGATCATAAGCAAATGAATTACTTGATCCGCAAAACAAACAACTTCCGTTTTGAATAACATTACCACACCGTTCGCATGTACACCAACGACATGGTGAACCGAAAAGCGGTTCACCACAACTGACACAAGGAATAATTGATTCCATATAGAATTAAACGGTTTAGAGGGTAAGAGGAAAAGAATTATACGGATAAGAGGATAAGAAGATTATTTTTGGTTTTTCGTAACATAAAAACAAATAAAAGGAAATTCAAAATGGAAAAGGAAAATCTTTTTGAATTTTTATAGTTCAAAAACTTAAAACTTTTATTCTCTTTTTTTCAAACGTTACGTTAATCGTAACCGTTTCCTTCAAAACTACTCACGACGAAACGGGAGAGAAGAGTGTTTCTCTCTTCAGCTTGCAATTTAATGTCAAAGCTTTCCGTATTTTCCGCTTATTCGGTTGTAGAATTAAAGTAATCCGATTAGCAACTAATTTCACGCGTTCTTATGTTGGTAAGCTTATTTGGTTTACAATGCCCCCCCTTCCACAGGAGAGTCGAGGCTGTAACTTTCTTTTCGGTATTTTTGAAAACACTTTTGGAAAAGTGTTTTTGATTTTTCAATTTTTTTGATTTTATAGAAAATATATACAAAGGAAGGTTTTCAAAACACAATTTCGAAAACGAAAATCATAAATTCACTTCAACCTTCCCCGGGTCGTTTTAGTATAGGTTTATTTTTCTGAAGAAATGCTTAGGAAAATATTTCCTCGGGTCGTGTCCCAACGAAGGTGTGAATGGAATTTTGAATTCCCGGTTCGTGAAACGTGTCGTGAAAGTAGTAAAAAGTGATTTGAAAGAGATTACACTAAGGAATATGTAAATGAGGCACAATTAATCACTTAAACACGTATTTCAAGTAAACAAATAAAAAACGTAACGTAGAATTAAAAACGAAAGTTTAAACGTAAATAAAATGTTAACGCGCAAAATAAAATGTGAAATTGAAGCTTCTTGGAAAAATTTTCCTAAGTTAAAAATGATAAAAGAAAATTTTGAGAAAAAGAAAAATATTTTTTTGACTTTTTATTTAATTTTTATGAATTAAAAACTAATTTAACTAATTAAAAAATAAAAGAAAATGCAAATAAAGAGAGAAAAATGAAAAATTAATTTTGAAAATTATAAAATAACTAAAAACTATTTTTAAAACTGAAAACTAATTTTTTTTGGCTTTTTGTGTAATTTTTGGGAATTAAAAACCATTTAAACTAATTAAAAACTATTTAAAATTCAAATAAAATAGAAAATAAATGGGAAAAAAAATACAAAATTAATTTCTAAAAATAAAAAATAAATGAAAACTAATTTATAAAATATTTTGGATTTTTTTAGACTTTTTTGGTTTTTTTTTTTTTTTTTTTTTTTTTTTTTTTTTGGTAATTAAAAAGTATTAAAAATTAAATAAAAATTTAAATTAAATAAGAAAAATAGTAAACCTATTCAGAAAATTTTGAAAACATTACAGAAAATCTAAAATATTAAAATAAACTTGAGAAAAAATTTTGAAAATAAAATAAGCCAGAAAAGTGCTGATTAGCTTAAAACTACTTATTAGGAAGTGCTTATTTATAAGCAATTTGACCAAACCTGACCCAAACTTTGACCAAGTATATTTTAGACTAAATAAAGCTCAAATTAGAAGTTATAGACCAAAAAGCACTTTGAGAAACAGATTATGATCAAACAGATGCAATAAGCAATCTATGGAATAAGCAGTTTAAGCAAACAGATAAGCTAAGGGTCCCAATCAATGAAATAAGCAAATATTAGGTCTGAGGAACTAAAATGAACAACAAATTTTGAATTCCAAGCAAAAAATCTCACTAGAAGCCCTTAAAATGAAATAGAAACTAGGCTGAAACACTCAACTTGCAGCTTATAAAATAATGACCTATTAAGCTAATTAGTGGGAAGAAGGGGGGGGGGGGCAAAATGAAGTTTGAACTACAGGTATAACGCCCTAAAATTTGAGTTAACATTTTATTAGCTATTTTGATTAAACCCTAAGTATAAATAAATAAATAAATACATTATATCTTGGATTATATCAAATATATATATCCTATACTATATGTTAAGAAAATGAATACAAGTTGTGATTAATGTATGTCCTTAATTACGTATACGATTTTATATTCATACATGTCACGTTTCTTTCTTTTGGAAATAATTCGATCACACCATGCCATGCATCCTTATTCCATTGTATTACATATGGACCCAGTAAATTGATTTTTATACGTATGCCATGCTTTATTTAATTTCTTGATAACATTGACCCAAAAAAAATAATAAATAAATAAATAAATAAATAAATAAACGAAACAAATATTCGGCAAAATGAAGTTTGAACTACAGGTATAACGCCCTAAAATTTGAGTTAACATTTTATTAGCTATTTTGATTAAACCCTAAGTATAAATAAATAAATAAATACATTATATCTTGGATTATATCAAATATATATATCCTATACTATATGTTAAGAAAATGAATACAAGTTGTGATTAATGTATGTCCTTAATTACATATACGATTTTATATTCATACATGTCACGTTTCTTTCTTTTGGAAATAATTCGATCACACCACGCCATGCATCCTTATTCCATTGTATTACATATGGACCCAGTAAATTGATTTTTATACGTATGCCATGCTTTATTTAATTTCTTGATAACATTGACCCCAAAAATATAAAAAATATATAAATAAATAAACGAAACAAATATTCGGTTTTTAAGAAAAAAATAAAAGTGGACCTCGTACAAATATTTATAGGGCCGAATACACATAAATTGTATGCACACCTATACACCTTGAAGATATGACTAAGAGATTTGAAATATTGAAATGGAATTGGTCACAAGTACACCCCTTTTTCTCGGCAGTTTACCCTCCCACTTCCCCATCTTTATCACAACCGTATACCATGTATTTCCACTCACACACAAACCCTAATAAACACACACATAAATTGGCTACTTTTGATTATCTAAGAAGAAGGGAGGTACGAAGGGTAACAGGCTAGAGGTCGGCTTGAAATATTGCTAGTGGTGATCGTGGGCTGTGGAGGTTGGTTCAAATAAGGCTTTGGTCTTTGGTTCTTTCTGTCCTTGTTACTTTCGTTTCCAAATCCGACCAAAAAGGTATCTTGATCATCCTTCTCTATTTGTTCTATCAGTTCGACACATACGTGATACACAAATCCAAAATAATAACAGGATATGCGAACCTTTATAATCAGACTAAGATGTTATATATACGACTCACCATCTGTTATATTTATGATCAAGAAAAGGTCACATAAAAGTCACGAAAATATGGAACCGATACATGTCGATCTTGTTTTCTGTTTTGAATCTTTCGAAACCGTTGGTTATGTACGTCTTTGATATTGTCATTGGAACATGCGTTGATATGTGTTATAAGATATAAGACTTGAAATAAATGATTATGATACGAACATAAAATGGAACTATGATGACCAAATAGTGTTGAGTGACTGCGTGTCTTTCTATTCGATTAGATCTTGCATCAGCTTGTTATGTTATAAGATTAATATGATACGTAAGTAATATGAACCCAAAACGTAATTTCTTTGAGGTCGAATCGATTTCGGGTGGAAACATATTAAATATATACATTAAACTATAATAGTTATAAACATGCAAAGGTGGTAGTCTTTCTGTTTTGATGAAGTTCACGAATTGGCAAAACTATGGAACTGTCATATAGTTACATAATTCACATAATGGAACCTAAACATTGCTATAATGACATTTTAAATTCTAAACTATGATAAGTTGTCATATTAGACCTTAAACTATAATATTGAGCATATTAAATCTTTAAGTTCATTTAATTGTCATTTGTAACTTTAATTTATAAAACTTACTTAAAATGGTTAAAGTTACTTAAATCGGGAAACTTACTAATTAAGGAAAGTTACTATTTTTGGGAAGTTACTAAATATGGAAAGTTTCTAAGAAAATAGAAAGAAACCTGAAATGAGTAATCTGAATTAAAATGAGCTTATGAATAATAAAGACGATCATTAATTCGTGTAGATTCGCTGAAGAAGGAATAACTTCCTATCCTTGTGTTTCTGATATTGTTTCATTTACGGTTTGAGGTACAGATATTCTATCCCTTTTCAGTAGGGACTTCTCATGACTTTCTTTCGATCCTTGACACTACTAAGATTCCCTTCAGTTATGCCATTGCTATGTTCCCCATTTGATATGATTGATATGATCCATTTGATATGATTCGTTGATATGATCTATTTGATATGAGCCTTGCTATGATGCCTCTGATTTGATTCTGATTTGCTATCCACTTTGATTATGATTATGTGATTGCGAGATTCTGTTATATTATGCTCTGGGAGCATTCTGTTCTGTCATGCTCTGGGAGCATTTTGTTATGGATAGCCTTACTTTGTTTGTTATGATATGTTCTGTTCTGATGCCCGAGTTTTTAGTCTACTTATGGAGGTACCATGGGCGTGTCATTGAGGCACCAATGGCATGACACAATCTAGGGCGGTGTGATTAGTCCCCGGCGTCCCCGTTTGATTATGATATGATATGATATGATATGAGATCTCTTGGCCACTTTGTATATGATTTGTTTGTGGGGAGCGTATAGATGCATCATAGGATTTGTTTTGATATGATATGATTTGGTTTGGTGACTGGCTGTACGTGCCTTGTACCCCTTTCACGTTTGGTACATTGGAGCTAGCTACTCTATGTACACCCTATGAATTGACGGATATGTGATTATGTGATTTGAGACCTATTCGAGTATCTCGTTAGGTCGGCTCGTGGCTTTCCTATGTTTCTTATGTCTATTCGAGTATCTCGTTAGACACACCTTTGTTGAATACGTGCTCTATAATTCTGATTATTATCTACTTATGCTTCCATTTGATATCTTTATGATGCTTCATTCAGTTGACTTATGATATTTGTTTAGTTGATCGTTGATCTCTTATTCATTTGACATATGATATTCATTTCAGCAGGAGTTTATGATTTCCTTTTTCTTATACTTATATACGTTTCGATTATTCGTTTTGTTATATATCTGTTCACTGGGCTTTTTAAGCTCAGCCGCATTTCCTTTCCTGCGGCAGGTTTTAGGTTGGAAGCTGGGTTTGGGCGAAGAGTGCATAGGAGCGTTAGTGGACTACCCCGTTGATTAGAAGCCCATTTCATCTGGATTAGTAGACTTGGATTCAATTAGATTTTTGTTTGGATTTGTATTTTGTCTTGTATAGAGTTAGTATTTCTTTTGTACCCTTAGAATACCTTTATAACTTTATGTTTATAAGTCTTCCGCTTGCGTTTGTATGTTCTGATTTGGCACCATAATGTGACATTTTGACCCATTTCGGGTTGGGGTGTTACAATTATGGTATCAGAGCTCAGGCTGCGACTTGTAGTACATAAGTTATGGCCTGTGAGGATTTGGACCCTTAGTTTTGCACTTTAGGAGCTTTTGGAATAACCTTGAAAGGATTTGCTTTAGGTTTCTTCCCTTTTGGAACTTTAGTTATGACTAGTGAGGATTCGGTAGATTATACGATAAGACGTTAGTTAGTTAGTTTTCTTCCGCGTCACTCTGATTTCTGCCTCTGTTTTTAGTTGAGCCTTTATAAGATCATTCGTTCCGGAGATTTAGAAGATATATCAGGATACGTAACTTAAGTTTAGAATGCTTTAAGACTTTGAAGTAATGCCTTATAAGTTTCATTTTTTTTGAGGATGATCACTTTCTTTTGAACTTCAATCCTTGATTCGTTGTCATTCGCTTAGATACCTTTTCATCCGGTCAAAGAATATGCATATGTATGAATTTGATGTGTTAGACACATTATGTAGTTTCTCTTGCTTTTGATAAGCATATTAAGGTTCCATCTTCATTTTGATTTTAACCTTACCTATTCTATCTCTATGAGAAACCTTGTGATTATCTATTACGAGTATTTGAATTGTTTGATGCGTTTTAAAGATATTTGAAGATAAGTTTCATTATGCTAATCTGTTTCCGTTGGAAATGTTCGATTCTATATTATTATAGATATGGATCTGTTGAATGTGCATGGCAATCCTACCAACTATCATATTATATTTGTCATCGTTGACGATTTGGAGAAACTCAAAATTCTGCACCCTGGTTCCCTACCTGATAATCGATTACGATCACCTTTGTTTTGAAAACTCGTGTGTTAATCCCTCGCGGTTGTGAAGATACTTCGTTTGATGAGACTCGCCTTGAAAATCCTTCGGTCGTTTGAAGCTGTTCGTGACATATTCCTTAATGAACTGCCAAGATTACCATCGAAATGTGAAATTGTTTTGATCAGATAATGAGATTTTGTTTTGTCACGACTCGATGTAGAATGTGATTGCAATAAAGGCATGTGAATATGATGCAAGTATTATGACGCCTGGCCAACGTGATAATAGTTACATCATATAACTTGAACTTATTGGGGTCATATGATATTTTGAGTAGTGCTTGAGAACAATAAGTTGGTTGATTCGAGAACTTTATCCGTATAAGAGTGACGTTTGCTTAGTAAGTGGTTTCACCTGTGCAAGTGTATATATTTGATGTGCTTTTGTTTTATTCGGGGAGAAGAATGAAGATAGATTGAAGTTGTGGATTGATTTTGGAAGCTAAATCATATCATGTTTTGTGTAAAGGAGCGAGATTTCCTAGAATTTCTTTTTGTATTCGTTATGATCTCTATGAGCACTGTGAAGCCAATTGTATTGGATATTTCCTTGACGGTTCCTATAGACTTGATAAATCGTGTCTTTCATGAATACTTGGACAAATTGTCATAGTATGACATATTGGTATGTTTTGAGACGAAAGGGAAACACGAGGATTATCTCCATATTTGTGTTGGAATCTCTACGTTGGAAGAAGCTTTATGTATTATTCTCAAAGAGTAAATTTTGGTTGGGATGAAAAACGAGAGGAGAATTTTGAGAAGCTGAGAAGAGATTTGTTTCTACCAAGAGGAAGGAGATTTAGCTACATCTTTATGCAAGACGAGAAGGATTTGAGTTATGCACTAATACATCTAGAACTGTAGGAGGTGAACTACCCGACGCATGAATTGAGAGTGAATTGTGGCAGACATGAAAAAGCTCAGGAGCAAGACGGCAAAAGATTAGCCATGTTAGAAGATGGAAGGAAGCAGTTTTGAAGTGAAACACATAGTTCTATCAACTCTATTCATCTTAGCTGTACTAATATGTATAGAGTCTTGAAGCAGGAGCTGGACTGAATGGTATGAAAACAGTGGTGACTACATTGGTGATTTCCAAGCACAGGAGGAAGAACAACGCGAATTGAGTTGCAGTGGATCATGTGACTAAGGCGGCTTGTTTGGAAGATCGGCAGAGATTTCTTTAGGAAGAAGATCATTCAAGCTACATGGCGCACCTGCAATGATCGTGTTAGGGAGTCGCGTCTTGTTTCACACTTTCAGAGGAGATACAGAAGACTATGGAGAGTGGACTCGGGATGTTGGTACGACTTTTCACTGTCAGACGGATGGACAGACAGAGTAACTATTTGAACTTGGAAGATGTGTTGAACGGGGATTTTGATAGGTGTTTAGCTTGGTTATGTTTTGTTCACTAAAGGAAATGGCATGCAAGTGACAAGAGATTCTTCTAGGATTTTGTATGAATGAAGATATGGAATACCTTTTGGTTGGAATAAGGTCGGAAAGCTACTTACTGAAGGTTCAGAATCGATTAAAACAACTAATGGAATAGTTATTATTGTGGAAGAAGAATTTGAAATTTAGACTGAGTGTTGTGTGTTCCGTTTGATTATTCTGCACGGAAGAGTTAGACGTGTTGGCATTTGTGGAAGTTTTGGTTCGCGACGCATTAGATCTGGGATTCATTCTTATCCGTACAATTTTTCTACCTATTCTGTTATGCCTTTTGATACGTTTTGATACTCTGATTTGTGATTGTGATACACAGTACGAATATATTATTCATCTCTTTATGAAACTCTTGATACGTTTAATGATTCGATTTGTGCTTCTCTAACATTGGCAAGTTTCTTCGTTCATTCAGAATTTGGTAAGAGTTGATGAGGTTTATTCGTTTAGCACTATCTCCATATTTGCTTCGTAGGTATATGTTTTTCTGGTATCTCTTTGTGAGATTTCAACTATCATTTGTCATATGTCATCTGTTACGCAATTGTTTCGTATTTGCTTGATCAGATTTGTGTTCTTTGGAGAGCCTGGGGCTATCCTAGTTTGTTCGGATCGAGTCATGAGAAATAACACGATTCCATTTGTGAAGATTCTTGGGAAGAACCTCCCCGAGCATGAGGCTAATCATTGTCATTTTTCGTGATTTGGTACATCTCCATCTAACTTTTGCGACTTCAATTTCGCGGAGGAAATTTTCTTTTTAGAGGGGAAGAATTATAACGCCCTAAAATTTGAGTTAACATTTTATTAGCTATTTTGATTATACCCTAAGTATAAATAAATGAATAAATACATTATATATTGGATTATATCAAATATATATATATATATCCTATACTATATGTTAAGAAAATGAATACAAGTTGTGATTAATGTATGTCCTTAATTACGTATACGATTTTATATTCATACATGTCACACGTTTCTTTCTTTTGGAAATAATTCGATCACACCACGCCATGCATCCTTATTCCATTGTATTACATATGGACCCAGTAAATTGATTTTTATACGTATGCCATGCTTTATTTAATTTCTTGATAACATTGACCCAAAAAAATAAAAAAAAAATAAATAAATAAATAAATAAACGAAACAAATATTCGGTTTTTAAGAAAAAAATAAAAGTGGACCTCGTACAAATATTTATAGGGCCGAATACACATAAATTGTGTGCACACCTATACACCTTGAAGATATGACTAAGAGATTTGAAATATTGAAATGGAATTGGTCACAAGTACTCCCCTTTTTGTCAGCAGTTTACCCTCCCACTTCCCCATCTTTATCACAACCGTATACCATGTATTTCCACTCACACACAAACCCTAATAAACACACACATAAATCGGCTGCTTTTGATTATCTAAGAAGAAGGGAGGTACGAAGGGTAACAGGCTAGAGGTCGGCTTGAAGTATTGCTAATGGTGATCATGGGCTGTGGAGGTTGGTTCGAATAAGGCTTTGGTCTTTGGTTCTTTATGTCCTTGTTACTTTCGTTTCCAAATCCGACCAAAAAGGTATCTTGATCATCCTTCTCTATTTGTTCTATCAGTTCGACACATACGTGATACACAAATCCAAAATAATAACAGGATATGCGAACCTTTATAATCAGACTAAGATGTTATATATACGACTCACCATCTGTTATATTTATGATCAAGAAAAGGTCACATAAAAGTCACGAAAATATGGAACCGATACATGTCGATCTTGTTTTCTGTTTTGAATCTTTCGAAACCGTTGGTTATGTACGCCTTTGATTTTGTCATTGGAACATGCGTTGATATGTGTTATAAGATATAAGACTTGAAATAAATGATTATGATACGAACATAAAATGGAACTATGATGACCAAATAGTGTCGAGTGACTGCGTGTCTTTCTATTTGATTAGATCTTGCATCAGCTTGTTATGTTATAAGATTAATATGATACGTTAGTAATATGAACCCAAAACGTAATTTCTTTGAGGTCGAATCGATTTCGGGTGGAAACATATTAAATATATACATTAAACTATAATAGTTATAAACATGCAAAGGTGGTAGTCTTTCTGTTTTGATGAAGTTCACGAATTGGCAAAACTATGGAATTGTCATATAGTTACATAATTCACATAATGGACCCTAAACATTGCTATAATGACATTTTAAATTCTAAACTACGATAAGTTGTCATATTCGACCTTAAACTATAATATTGAGCATATTAAATCTTTAAGTTCATTTAATTGTCATTTGTAACTTTAATTTATAAAACTTACTTAAAATGGTTAAAGTTACTTAAATCGGGAAACTTACTAATTAAGGAAAGTTACTATTTTTGGGAAGTTACTAAAAATAGAAAGTTTCTAAGAAAATAGAAAGAAACCTGAAATGAGTAATCTGAATTAAAATGAGCTTATGAATAATAAAGACGATCATTAATTCGTGTAGATTCGCTGACGGATATATGATTATGTGATTTGAGACCTATTCGAATATCTCGTTAGGTCGGCTCGTGGCTTTCCTATGTTTCTTATGTCTATTCGAGTATCTCGTTAGACGCACCTTTGTTGAATACGTGCTCTATAATTCTGATTATTATCTACTTATGCTTCCATTTGATATCTTTATGATGCTTCATTTTGTTGACTTATGATATTTGTTCAGTTGATCGTTGATCTCTTATTCATTTGACAGATGATATTCATTTCAGCAGGAGTTTATGATTTCCTTTTTCTTATACTTATATACATTTCGATTATTCGTTTTGTTATATATCTGTTTACTGGGCTTTTTAAGCTCAGCCGCATTTCCTTTCCTGCAGCAGGTTTTAGGTTGGAAGCTGGGTTTGGGCGAGGAGTGCATAGGAGCGTTAGTGGACTACCCCGTTGATTAGAAGCCCATTTCATCTGGATTAGACTTGGACTAGGATTCAATTAGATTTTTGTTTGGATTTGTATTTTATCTTGTATAGATTTAGTATTTCTTTTGTACCCTTAGAATACCTTTTATGTTTATAAGTCTTCCGCTTGCGTTTGTATGTTCTGATTTGGCACCATAATGTGACATTTTGACCCATTTCGGGTTGAGGTGTTACAACAGGAAACCTAGAAAACCAAAAAGCCCTAATTGGTGCAACCTAATTGAAACCTCTTATGACCTGAGATCAGGTCTGTTTAGGACAGGTTATAAACTTTCCTTTGACTTTTAACCAGCACGCTTAGGTTGACTAAAATAAGATTCAACAAATCAGATTTCTACATAAATGATGTACTAAGTTGTAATATAACTAGATGAAACTAGATTTAGCCTAATTCTAACAGTATGCAAGGATCACAGGACCTAAATTCTACTTATGCTCACATAATTTTGAGATATAAATGGATGCTGACTTTTCACCTATAAGTGACTAGATAACTGTCTTAAGTTACTATCTAGGACCTAGTGAAAACTACTGATGCAAAGACCTAAGAAGATTAAGAGCTAGAGCAAGCAGAGAATACCTAAACCAAACACCCCTAAAGGCCTAACTGATATGCAATTTTGATTACTAACTGCCAATTTAAGCCAAGTAAATGAATAATAGATCTAGAGCAAGCTATATTAAAACCAAACCAACAGAAAACTATCACTAAAAAGCACTCAAACATAAGCAATAGGCACAAACAGTAATCAAACTAAAATTTGAAATTAAAATGAGTAAATCGTAGACTTACCTAAAACCAAGAGTTCAACTCACAAAATCATTATTCAGCCAGCAACTTAAACCAGACTAAACATTTAAAACCTTCCTGAATCATTTTACCACCATCTCAAGCTTCTGTTGACTTTTTCATTTGACTACTTTTGACTTTTTGAATGAAACAGTAATTAAGACCAATCAAAACTCATAATAAGCTATTGATTAGCTTATATGAACTGATAAATCAATAATAAGAATTTATCTAATCTTAACCAAGCATACGAAAAAACATTTAAATAAAGTAAAACAGGAAATTTAAATGAAAATGAACTTTTATTAAACTAAATGAGATTACAAGTTTAAGAGTTTAAATAAAACAGGAAATAAATTTTACAATAAGCTAAAACTTACAACTACTCCTAAAATCTAACCTACTCCTAATCTAATGCTTCCAAATGGGTGAGGGGGAGGGCTATTTATAGCCTGCTGAGGAGAGAAGCGTGGGTATCTTTGGAAACCTCTGGAAACCTTGAAGCTTTAATCTCGTCCATCCAATCAAGCTTTAATCATAAGCAATGATGATGACCCTTGGATCGTATGCCCTCACACGGATTGCCAGCATGGCACCGTGTTTTTCTGACCCCTTCTGACATGTGAACATCCTTCTAGAACCTCCAATCATTAGGTAATTATGAGGAAGTGGGGTAATTGGAGAGTGGTAAAGAGTTAGGGTTCTAGAAATAGTGAATCCCCTAGGTTTGGTAATTTTAGGGGGCGGGAAGTGAATTGGGGGTGTTATATTAGTTATTGACCGGGTATAGGTTTGGGTTCACTTCGGGACCAAAGGTGTAGTATTCTGAAAACTTAAGGGACTGAATTTGACAATCTTCAATAATATCTTCCAAGGGCCCTTATTGTCATTCTTTGATTCTTGAAGGACCTTATTTGACTTTTTCTTCCAAGGGACTATTTTTGTAATTATCTCAAACTTTGACTAGGGACTTTTCTTACACTTTTGTGATTCTTTGAGGACTTTTAATGACATTTTAAGCTTTCTTTGATCATTTTGCTTCCCCGGCTCCGACTTTTGACCTTTTTCCATTCTCGTGCTCGTTTTTGTCGGTTTTGACTTTGTTTTTGTCCATTTTTCACATATTTGTACCTACACATACACAAAGACAAAAACACACATTCTCTTGGCATATTTGGTTAGTATTAGGTGTATTTGGTCTGATTTTAGGCCTAAAAAGGATGTGTGAATAAGCACGCATCATACTGTAAGGAAAATGGAATAGCACGACAGTTGACAACACCTTACTCACCACAACAGAATGGAGTAGTGGAGAGAAGAAATAGGACAGTGTTATCATCTATGAGGATTATGATGAAAGCGATGAAGTTACCCTTAACTTTTTGGGCGGAAGCAGTTAAACATGCCATTTACATACTCAACAGGGTACCTACAAGAGCCCTGATAGATAAAACTCCATATGAGGCACTCTACAACAGAAAATCAAACCTGGAAAACCTAAGGATATTCGGATACACAGCTTATGCAAAGATAACGATACCGCACCTGAAGAAGCTGGATGACAGAAGCATACCAATGATTTACTTATTATTAGAGGAAGGATCAAAGGCATGTAGGTTATATGATCCAATAGCAAAGAAGAAACATGTAAGTAGGGATGTAAAGTTTATGGAAAGGAAACCGTGGGATTGGAATAAAGATGAAGAGGAAGCAAGTATACAAGACACATTTTGGGCTATTTTTGTGGTAGAAGGAGTTGACAATGAGAATGCTACACCAGTCAACATAGAAATCAATGATAATACGCATCAGAAACAGGATCAGATTCCAGATCCAGATTCTCCAGTCACACCACCGACATACACTTACAACCCACACTCAAACGAAGAAGAAGAAGCTACATTTAGCTCATTAGGAAGCTCAGACCAAAGATTTGATGATAGACTAATACGAGGTTTTAAAGAAATAACAGAAATCTATAAGGATGCACGTGTAGTTGAGACTGAAAGTCTACTATTCACCGAAGAAGAACCCCGTAACTATAAGGAAGCATCGGTAGATAAGAAATGGATTGAGGCTATGGAGATTGAATTGGATTCAATCAACAAGAATAACACATGGACTCTTACTACATTGCCAGCAAATTAGAAGGCCATAGGACTAAAATGGGTTTACAAGACCAAGAGGGATGCAAAAGGAAAGATCATCAAATACAAGGCACGGTTAGTAGCAAAAGGATATGTACAAGAACAAGGAATAGATTTCGATTAAGTGTTTGCCTCAGTTGCTCGGATAGAGACAGTTCGGTTGATATTAGCATTAGCAACATATCATGGTTGGCAAGTACATCACTTAGATGTAAAATCAGCATTTTTACATGGAGATTTGAAGGAAGAGGTCTACGTTACACAACCTAGAGGATTTGTTCAACAAGGAAATTCATGGAAAGTCTATAAGCTTACTAAAGCTTTATATGGCTTAAGACAAGAACCGAGAGCTTGGAATGTGAAGCTTGATCAAACTTTAAAGTCATTAGATTTTAAGAAGTGTAATCTTGAACAAGCTGTTTATACGAAGAGAAGCAAGAATTCTACACTTATAGTTGGAGTTTATGTAGATGATTTGATAATCACGGGTACTCCAAGGAAGGAAGTAGAAGTATTTAAATCCCAGATGGAAGAAAAATTTGAAATGCGCGACCTAGGATTGTTAGCTTATTACCTTGTACATAGACAGGAGGAGAGATTACAATCTAGCAAACATGTTATATTAAAAAGATATTGAAGGAAACAAGTATGATGGATAGTAATGATACGAAGATACCAATGGATCTCGGTACTAAGTTGGTCAAGGCGGAAGATGCAAACTCAGTTGACGCAACTTATTACAGAAGCTTAATTGGAAGTCTCAGGTACTTACAACATACAAGACCAAATCTTAGTCACTCAGTCGGACTACTCAGCAGATTCATGAAAGACCCGAAGGATCATCACCTGAAGGTGGTAAAGCAAGTTATCCGATATATCAAAGGAACAAAGGAGCATGGCATAATATACAAGAAAGAAGGAGGCTGCAAAATTACAAGTTACAGCGACAGTAGTTATGGAATCAACACCGATCAAGGAAAAGGAACTACTGGGATAGTATTTTATTTTGGAGAGTCACCTATTACCTGGTGTACTCAGAAGTAACCAACAGTGGCGCTCTCATCATGTGAATCAGAGTTCATGGCGGCTACTGGAGCAGCATGTCAAGCCCTATGGTTAAAGCGACTACTTAGTGAATTAAATGGATGGGAAGAGAAAAGGATAACGTTGAAGGTGGATAACATTTCAGCGATAGCACTCGTCAGGAACCCAGTTTTTCATGGAAGAAGCAAGCACATCGATATTCGCCATCATTTCATTCGCGAATGCTTAGAGAATGGACACATCAATGTGGAACACGTCAGTGGAGAACTACAAAGAGCAGATATTCTAACAAAGGCTCTTCCAAGATTGAAGTTCGTGGCAATGCGACAAATGCTCGGAGTTCAAGATTTAGGATGAAGCAACGATCTAGATTAAGGAGAAGAATGTGAACATATAATCTCGATTCATTGATTCATATGTAAACAATAAATACACGAAGGAACAAACATGTTCGTTAAGTTAGTTAGTAACCAAAAAGTAGTTATTGGCAGTTACAGAAGTTAGTTACAAGTTAGTTAAATTCGGTTATTACTGAAAAGACACAATGGTTCAAACATGTCGTTTGGAACCTTATAAATATGTATGTATGTACTCGAATACAATTTATAGACGAAATACTTATTCAATAAATACTTTGCAGCTTATATATCGATCTAGTTTGGGACAACAGGTAATACTTTTCAGTACAAAAAAGTACAAAAAGTTTGGATGGTGATAATGATATTTTATAAAGTCCGCGTAAATTATAATTGAAACTTTTAGAAAGTCCATGGCCAATCCGTTGACTTAACCTTTTGTTTTTTTTTTCTATTTATTTACTTTTGTCATATTGATATAAGAGATGCGATCCTTTGCAAAGTGTGCAAATTTAAAAAGGCCAAAAAGCCACTCAGAATGTGACAAGTGTCTCCCACCCACTACCTCTCTTTTTTTTTATTAAATTCGGTTAGGGGGTATTTTGGTCATTTTAACATGTTTTTTTTATATTCCACCCCAAATTTCAAACGCAAATAACTTTCAAACGACAAACTTTTACGAAAAACTGATTTCACCATAATTTTTAAAATCTAATCCTCTTTAATTTGGTATAAATCTTGTTAAATATTTTGAAATCTTTTTTTTACATGTCAAATGGTTCTTGATTTTCTTTATTTTTTTCGCATTTTCGGCCCTATTTTTAACCCTCATAAATTTTGAATCGTGAAAAACTTAAAACATGAAAGTTATAGATTTTTGTTCACTCTTTATCCAGAAATTTGAATCACTCAAATCCGATATCATATGGGTAAGATATCACACGTTAAAGATGGTGTTTTACTCATATTTGTGTCATACAAGGTGTTTGATGAAATGTCTAGCTTAGATTTTTAGTATTAAAATTGATCTAAATGCACTAATTTTTGTACCACAACGCATCATTAATCATTTTATTAATGCAAGATTCAAAAAGTGATATTTTTTAATCGTTATTTTTTTAAACAAACTGATGAACCTATTATAACATAATAGCTAAAAGTCAATAATTGATAAACCAAAAACAACTAATGTTCATCAACTAAAAAAGCATAAACTAACTGATGAACCTATAACATATGATAACACAAATAAACTAACTGATGAACCTATAATAAATATTGATGAATCAAAGTAACTGATGAACCAAAGTAACTGATGAACATTTTGTTCATCAGTTACTTTGGGTCATCAATTTTTATGGTAACATTTTGTTCATCAGTTACTTTGGTTCATTAGTTACTTTGGTTCATCAATTTTTATAGTAACATTTTGTTCATCAGTTACTTTGGTTTAGTTATTTTGGTTCATCAATTTTAATGTTCATGAATAAAAATTGATGAACCAAAGTAACTGATAAACAAAATGTCTTTCTTAAAAATCAGTTTCAGTAAAAAAAAATAAAAAAAAAAAACTCTTTGAACCTTACATTAATAAAATGACTAAAGGTGCATTGTTTTATAAAAATTAGTACATTTAACTCGATTTTAAGACAAAAAATCTAAGCTAGACATTTCGTCAAACACGTTGTTTGCAACAAATATGAGCAAAACGTCATCTTTAATGTGTGATATCTCACTCATATCATATCGGATTTGAGTGATTCAAATTTCTGGGTAAAGAGTGAATCAAAATCTAAAAATTTTGTGTTTTAAGTATTTTATGATTTGGCAATTTTTAAGATAAAAAATAGGGTCGAAAATAGCAAAAACATCAAGAAAATCATGACCCAAATATTATGTCAAAAAAAATTCAAAATAATTAAAAAGATTTATATCAAATTAACGAGAATCAAATTTTAAAAATTATGGTGAAATCGGTTTTTTTCTAAAACTTTATCATTTGTGAATTATATGTGCTTTAAGTTAAATGGTGAAAAAAAAAACGAGTAAATTTACTAAATTGTCCATTTGATAAAACTATTAGAGAAAAAGTAAAGAAGCTGACAATGTGAGAAGGGGGACACGTGGAGGTCTAGGAGTGCTTTTTACACTTTTTAAAAAAGCCTGACTTTTTAATCGATCCTACATCAATGATATAAAGAAGCAGAGAAGAAGGGTAATCCAATTAACTTAAGTATTTTGCTACTGATTACAAGTTTTTTTTATAGAAATATATCTACAAATATTATGTTCTATATATGCGCATTATCGTTAGAAAAGAATATGATGATAGTTGGCCATAATTTGCGGGGAATCCCCAAAAGTAATGTTTTAATGTCTTGGCTGTTAAAAAGTAAACATCAGCAAGCAGCGTGGCCTTTTGATTAACCACATCCTTTTAAAGCATAATAGGTGTAACTAACTAGTAATAGAAGGTGATATAGTACGTGTAACAACTTTTGAATTGAAGCTATTTACATAATATAGTTCGCTCTTAGCTATATTTGATTACGCATAACGCAGTATATGTTCAGCGACTAGAGAAACTATCTCGATGCGTGATGCACATAAAAATTTGCCAAACATAGACTTAGCAATCATGTCTAGAAAGATACAAGTATCATATATCAAAATTCGTACTTTAACCACTAAATTGCAAAGGGTGGGTTTTGGGGTGGGCGACCATCCCCATCATCCCCATTCCTAAACCCATTTATCAAAGTCTTCCCCAAACTCGGTCCATTCTCATCGGAGATCTTATAAGAACTGATTCTAGACCACTTTGGATCCTTGGGGTGAAGACAGTGGCAGTGAATTTTTTAGCTCTCTTTTTATAGTAAGATCCCAAAAGGCATCATTTTTTTTTGTTAAAAAGGAACTTCCACCCTGGTAAAATATATTAAACAAAAAGCATTTAAAGTACAATGGAATGTGACTGAAATGCCACATTAACCTCAAGCAACCACTTGAACAACCTCTAGATCATTTATGACAGACCATAAATGAAACCCTAGCTACCAACAACTAGAACAACCAATAAATAACATAAGACGATGATGCGATTTGGATTGTCACGCAAAAGTTTTACTTCTCAAGGGATCTTGAGAAGCTTACAATCCCCGCCAGGCAAGTGTACCTGACTGATGCAGTATAGTGTAGTGGTAAGAACCAGGGAATTGATCGTTCTCCACAGGAAATAGTGTCCGTTAGGATTGAAAATGATCTAAACTAGGTCTAGAGGTGAGGGATGATTCTTTTTGTATTTTTATATTTTATGAAAAGCAAGTAAAAATCTCGGTTTTGGAAGAGTGGGCGGAATTAGTTGCTAGTCAACTAACCCAATTAACTACAAATGCAATAAAAATAAAATAACAAGAAAATAAATGTGTGTAAAACTAGTATGGAGAAAAACGTGTTTACTTAGGTTTCACTACTACCTAGCTATCTTTCATTGATTGATAGATTTTTTACAATTGCGTGGATGACGGGTTGTATTCCTTAATACTATTCGTGTGGGCGTGTACGTCATTCCCCAACTCTATAAGATCCTATCTCTTCCTATGACGACACGTTTAGTATCCTACTATGGCCTCATTAATATTCTCTTATGCATTAAACACAACCAATTAATCTTAGTACACATCCGATTCATGTTTCTTAAGACATCAAGCAAGTTACCAATAGGAGATTAGCCAGTTTTCTTAAACTTAACATTGATATCATTCATCCAACAACAATTTATAACAAACCATCAATCAATAATTAATAGCTAGGTTTCATTACATCTAAGCAAACACAAACAAACCTAGCCTAGCATGTTAAAAGAAAGATAAGCATAAGATAGAATCAAACAACACATAGACATATTGAATGATTTATAGAATACTTATCTTCAATTAATCATGGAAGAAAATTAATCATGGAAGAAAAAAGGTTTAGAAACCTCAAAATACCTGGAAAGGTCGACTAGGGTTCATACCCTAAGTTTCCCTAAAGTTCCACACATAATGAATGAAAATTAGATGAGTATAGATTTTACAATTTTGACAGCATCACCTTATGGGACGTGATGCCGTCACCTCGCCGTGTTTAGGGTTCCTTGATGGCCTAGATCCACTCTTGACGCCGTCACCTTGTAAAGTTTTCTAGGCCGTCTCCTTTTACTCTAATACGTGATGGCCTTGGTGAATTATAACGTGACGCCGTCACTCTTTAACTTCTAAATTCCTTTCTGGCGCGTCTAGTGTAAAATAATTATCCACCTCTTTGTCAACAAGTGACGCCATCACCAATAATGCGTGACACCGTCAGGTACTGTTTCCAGCATAATTTGAGACTTTGTCGTATTCTTCACTTTTTTGCTCAAAAAAGTCCAAAATGCTTCCTTATTCATAATTCCTCTCAAAAGTACCTAAAATGACAAAAGGAACGATTTAAGGCAATAATTGATCATATAATCACGATTTAAGGCTTAAATGACCCCTTAAAAGCGTAACATTTTTTGTCTCATCAAATACCCTTACACTTGGGATTTGCTTGTCCTCAAGCAAATGAGCTTTTATTCTAATCAAAATACAAGTTAGGGATCATTTAACATTCATATAAAAGTAATTACAACAAATGATCGTTCTACCTTAATCAAAATAAGCATGGAAATCATACACTAGCACCTCACAAATAGTGTTTGGATACTCTCATCTCTCGGGTGTTATAAACCTATATAACTAATTGAAATGGAAAAATATCACTCACTACTTGTCATAGAAAATAGATTACCATTGGCTTGGGAAAGGATCAAAAACCTCCTCCACTAGGCTTAAGCACCTAAGATAAACTATCAAAGAGGGTTTTTCAAGGGTTATAATGTTGGGTGTAGGGATATGGATAACACAGTTTATTGGATGAAGGATATTTTACTGGTGGCAAGTTAATCACCTAGGTCAATTACATGTACAAAGTGGCGTTCTAAGCCAAGACTCGACTCGACTTAAGCTAATCAAAACCATAAATATAAATAAAAGAAACGGGATGGTAGTCTGTATGTTTTTTCTCTTTTTCTTTTTCTATTTTTTTCCTATTCTTGATTTTTTCGATTTTTTTTTACACTCTTGCCCTACCATCCAAAAATAATACATCATAGGGTCCTTGGTTCTCCCCTTACACTTGAACTTTTACATACTTTACATGTAACTAATCTAATGACTCAAATTAAGATAATCAAAACACTTGGAGTACTTTAAAATGTTTTGCACAAATGGGGGTAATAATTGATGTTCTTCCCCATTACTCCATATCATTAGTACTTTACCCATGAGTCCCAATCGTCCCAAAACAATATGTACAAGATATGACTCGACTTAGCAACCATGTAATCAATTAGACAATTAACAAAGGGTTTAAACAAATGTTGTAACAATAATGCACTAAAGATGAGTGCATACAAGGAAGACTAAGGCGATTTGGGTGTACATTTGGGGTGGATTGTAAACAAATTCTATCTTTAAGTAAAATACTTAAAGTTAGAAACGAAAAAGATAGGCTCCGGGGGGTGTACTAGGGGTATTGTGTACTAAAAATGAGTACATCGCAAAGGTGTGGGAGAATTACTTGACTCTATTAGTCAAGTAGCTTGGCTTCATTGGTCAAGTAACTTTAAAACACGTTTAAAACAAGGTTTATCCTAATGCCTCTTATCATATAGTAAATCTAGCTACACGAATGTATTCTCACTTGTGGTCTCGAAATGAATCACTAACACAAGTTCTAGAATCTTAGTGCTATCGGTACACTCATAATCACTAAGGCTTTTCCTAACAAGTCTAGGGGCGAACCTCACCTGTATAAATTTAGTAGATCGCTGACACGAGTCTTTGACGCTTCAACTAACAGATGGTCACTAGTGCACTTCTTGGATCGCTGGCGCGTGATTTGCATAACGGATGATCACCAAGTCATACACTAGACCGCTGGCACGTTAGTCAATTAATCTAATACTTGGATGGTCACTACCTTATTCATAAAATTTTTTGAGTTTTACAGTTTTGGTGCTAGTCATACAACTCCTATCCATGAGACGCTTATTATGACTAAAGTTTCACTCTTATATGTTGCAAAAATTTTAAATTTAGTGCTAAAATTGCCCTAACAAATATTTCTCTCAGTTTTATTACGCATCTACTATTAAAATAACAAAAATCAAGTGTCATGGTATTCTATAAGATATCTTCATTTACCCCCCCCCCCCCCCTTTACACTTAAGCTGAACATTGTCCCCAATGTTCAATTAAAAGATGTAAAAGTAAAGAAAATGAAAGAATAACAAATACTCCCCTGATTCGTTAGGTGTGGATAATGCGGTAATATGGTTAAATCCTCCTCCAAGAGAATGTAATAACTTCAAGATTAAAGCAACGCCAAAAACTTGAGACTTGATGCTCAAAGACTTGACCATTCATGTACATCTTCTTGTCCAATATAACTTGTTAAACCTGAGAAAACAAACAAGAAAAACAAAACATGCAAAATTTTCCAAAAAATGTGTACCTGACGTCGGCTTTAATTGCTTACGCCGTCAGAATTGATTTGACATAAATTTTTTGTTGAGTTTCCGGAAAATTTCTAGAAAAAACCTATAACTTAATTCCTGGAATTCCTGCAAAATATCATTATGACTCGATACAAGCATTTGACTCAAACAAGTACTAATATGTATATCCATATCTCATTGTTATCGTTCATGTTCAATTCGTTCTTTGAAAACAAATTTGGATTTTCCTTACACTTGTCTTTTTGAAAAATACCTTTATATGTAATTAAGACGAAGTTAAAAACAAAATAAAACATTTTCACAATTTCATTTGAAACATGAATTATAAACAATAGAATTAAGAACACACATATGGAAGCAAAATAAACAAATAAGCAAACAAGCAAACAAATTAAAAGCTTGGGTTGCCTCCCAAGAAGCGCTTTTCTTTATTAATGAGTCTTGTAGCTAGACTTAAAGTCATTCTCTACCTAGGGTCACTAATGCTCACGTACCCAAGTATGAGCCATCTAATTGTTGCTTCATCTTTTTTATAGTCACCATTTAGCTCTAAACATCCGCGATAGTATTTCTTATTCTTTTCGTGTAGATATTTAAGCCCTTTTCTTATGTCGTTCTCACTTAACATCTCATGAGGGGGAAGCCTATTACCTCTTTCAACAGAGAAATCCTTAAATCTAGGGTGGGCATGGGGCATTCGATAGACAAAGTCCTCATCTCCGTTTGAGAACGTAATTAACCCTTCCATAAGCTTTTCATCTAATTTGGCCAACCTTTTGAAGGGCTTCCCAAACACGACTTGGGTTAAATTACTATCAACAAACTCTCCTAGATTCTCCATAACCATAAATTCAACTAAATAGACAAGGCTCCCTACAAACACATGCAATGTCTTTGCCCTAGCAACAATATTATCTCCTTTGTATTCTAACTCATTTACCATAATTTGGTTGTATTCAGTACGCGAAATTATGTTCATTGGTAATGATGAGTTAAGGTAAGCATCAAAGCTCCTAAATCCTATCTTACAAGGAAATTGCATATTAAATAAGCTGTCTTTCTCAATCCTTGTCCTAGGGTCGACATATCTAAGAGGGTTCATCTCTTCATCCATCCTACCCTCATTAATTACATCACCATCATCTAGGTCCTCATCGGAATCCGAATAGTAAAAAAGGCTAACCCTATGGTCATTATCATGGTCAGACTCTTCTATCTCAAAATTATTGCCAAAGTGATGGTTAGGCGAGAGGATAGGTGGGTTCTCATTTTCCATTACAGGGATTGGGGTGGGTAGCTGGAAAATTCTTTGAGGAAAAACACGAATAACTGGAATCAAACGATCAATGCTATTGTTATCCATCGAGAAGTTCTACGAGCAAAGGAAAAAAACAAGAAGATAGACTTAATAAAACCTATAAAAATAAAAATAAAAATCTCACTAGGAAGAAATCTAATGAGTAGACCTAATAAAAAGAAAATTCAACCTAAACAATAACTATTCCCCAGCAGCGGTACCAAAAACTTTGATGCGATTTGGATTGTCACACAAAAGTTTTACTTCTCAAGTGATTTTGAGAAGTTTACAATCCTTGCCAGGCAAGTGTACCTGACCGATGTAGTATACTGTACTGGCAAGAACCAAGGAATTGATCGTTCTCCACAGGGAATAGTTTCGTTAGGATTGAAAATGATCTAAACTAGGTCTAGAGGTGAGGGAAGATTCTTTTTGTATTTTTATATTTTATGGAAAGCAAGTAAAAATCTCGATTTTGGAAGAGTGGGCGGAATTAGTTGCAAGTCAACTAACCCAATTAACTACAAATGCAAAAAAAATAAAATAACAAGAAAATAAATGTGTGTAAAACTAAAAAGGAGAAAAACGTGTTTACTTAGGTCTCACTACTCCCTAGCTATCTTTCATTGATTGATAGATTTGTTACAATTGCATGGATAACGGGTTGTATTCCTTAATACCATTCATGGGGGCGTGTACGTCCTTTCCCAACTGTATAAGATCCTATCTCCTCCTATGACGACACGTTTTGTATCCTATCATGGCCTCATTAATATTCTCTTATGCATTAAACACAACCAATTAATCATAGTACACAACCAATTCATGTTTCTCAAGACATCAAGCAAGTTACCAATTGGAGATAAGCCAGTTTTCTTAAGTCTAACATTGATATCATTCATCCAATAATAATTAATAACAAACCATCAATCAATAATCAATAACTAGGTTTCATTACATCTAAGCAAACACAAACAAACCTAGCCTAGCATGTTAAAAGAAAGATAAGCGTAAGATAGAATCAAACGACACATAGACATATTGAATGATTGATAAAATACTTATCATCAATTAATTATGGAAGAAAAAAGGTTTAAAAACCTCAAAATAGCTGCAAAATTCGACTAGGGTTCGTACCCTAAGTTTCTCCTAAGTTCCACACATGATGATTGAAAATTAGATGAGTATATATAGATTCTACAACTTTGACAGCGTCACCTTATGGGACGTGACGCCGTCACCTCACCGTGTTTAGGGTTCCTTGATGGTCTAGATCCACTCTTGACGCCGTCACCTTGTAAATTTTTTTGGGCCGTCTCCTTTTACTCCAATACGTGATGGCCTTGGTGAATTATAACGTGACGTCGTCACTCTTTAACTTCCAAATTTCTTTCTGGCGCGTCTAGTGTAAAATAATTATCCACCTGTTTGTCAACAAGTGACGCCGTCACCAAGTAATGCGTGACGCCGTCAAGTACTGTTTCCAGCATAATTTGAGAATTTTTGTCGTATTCTTCACTTTTTCACTCCAAAAACGTCCAAAATCCTTCCTTTTTCATAATTCCTCTCAAAAGTACCTAAGATGACAAAAGGAACGATTTAAGGCAATAATTGATCATCTAATCACGATTTAAGGCTTAAATGACCCCTTAAAAGCGTAACACTTTTTGTCTCATCAAATACCCTTACACTTGGGATTTGTTTGTCCTCAAGCAAATGAGCTTTTATTCTAATCAAAATACAAGTTGGGGTCATTTAACATTTATATAAAAGTAATTACAACAAATGATCATTCTACCTTAATCAAAATAAGCACAGAAATCATACACTAGCACCTCACAAATAGTGTTTGGATACTCTCATCTCTCGGGTGTTATAAACTGACATAACTAATGGAAATGGAAAAATATCACTCACTACCTGTCATAGCAAATAGATTACCATAGGCTTGGGAAAGGATCAAAAACCTCCTCCACTAGGCGTAAGCACCTAAGTTAAACTATCAAAGAGGGCTTTTCAAGGGTTATAATGTTGGGTGCAGGGATATGGAGAACACGGTTTGTTGGATAAAGGATATTTTACTGGTGGCAAGTTAATCACCTAGGTCAATTACATGTACAATGCGGCGTTGCTAAGCCAAGACTCGACTCGACTTAAGCTAATCAAAACCATAAACATAAATAAAAGAAACGGGATGGTAGTCCACATGTTTTTATCTTTTTGTTTTTCTATTTTTTTTATTACACTCTTGCCCTACCAACCAAAATAATACATCATAGGGGCCTTGGTTCTCCCCTTACACTCTTGACCCTGTAAGTCGTATACCTGAGTCGCATAATCATCGAAAAAATAATCCTCCATCTCGTTACCTCTACCTGCTGATGAAAAGTAACCTCCCATATTATCATTAGGCTCAAACACTTCATCTTCATCACTATCAGAATCAACTACCTCACCCACCATGAAAAATGTTGCAGAAGTACTAGAAGATGGGACAGTAGAAGGCTTAGAAACCTCAACCTGCTCATGCGGTTCCATGCTACTCATAGGCTGATCATGTGACCCCTTACCATTGTTATCAAAACCAAGAACGTCCTCCTCCACCAATGACTCCAAGACACCAAAAGAATTAGAAGACTTTGAATTTGTACCAGATTTAACATTAGAAGTAGAAGCCTTCTTTAGATCCTTAGGATCAGAAGTTTTGTTGATATCTCGAGCATTAGGTGTGCTACATTAGAAGTAGAAGCCTTCTTTAGATCCTTAGGATCAGTAGGAGAAGAAGTATTGCCAACTTTTTCATACGATTCCACATTATTATTGGGGGTGAAAAGTAGAGGCCTCGCCATTCTTAGTAGGCGTCACTTTAGGTCGCCAAAAATGACGTTTAGGCTTAGAAAGACGAATACCCTCAATAGGTCTAGATTGAGAAACAACAGCCGCTTTCTTTATTTTATTCCTGCGATTTCTAGCATCAGTGAAACCCTCATCCTTACAACCATCATTAAGCTTACCATTGGTGCTGACCTCTTTAACCACTTGAACCTTTAAAGGATAGAACTCATTTGAATGGCCAAAAATTTTGCAGTTCACCCAGTGTGGGGCTACCAGTCAAATTCCACATCAATGGTAGCAAACGTGTGTGTACCCGGTTAATCTACGCATGGAATTTCAACCACCATTGAATCCAAAAGGGGATGATTAGATGAAATCTCTATAAGAGCTCTAGCATAAGTATTCCTTTCCATGATTCAAGACATATTTTCGCTGTGTGAGCATCCAACATAATTGGTTTACCCAATTTAGTACCTATTAAACTCAATCCTGTTTCATTAAAAGCAGCCAATGGAACGTTATGAAGCTTTACCCACACTGGGATATTCGTAATGTCCTCCTTCTTTAAAATAGTACTAGGTGTCCATGTTTTAAGAATCAACGAAACTGTTTGAATAAACCATGGCCCTTTCTCCAACGCTTGTTCCATACCAGTTTTCGAAGAGAACTTAAAAAAGAAGAAACCATTGTTCAACATAACTTTAACGATCCCGTATGTTGCCCACATGTTCCTTATATAATTTTCCACAATGGGAACGCCAACCACTTTCCAAGAAAATATCCATACAATATATTAGCAAACCTGTGATTTACCTCCTCAACGGGTGATACGTGGGAATCGCACCAGGCTTTACCTCTCAAGGGATCTTGAGAAGCTTACAACCCCCACCAAGCAGTGTACCTGATCGTTGTAGTATAGTATAGTGACAAGTACCGGGGGATTGATCGTTCAGCTAGGAATAGTGTCACTAGGATTAGAAAACCTAAATACTAGTTCTAAAGGCGAGGGATGATTATTTTTGTATTTTTATATTTTTTAGAAAAGCAAGTAAAAATCTCGGGTTTGAAGGATTTGGGCGGAATTAGTTGCTAGTCAACTAACCCAATACTAAAGATGCAATCAAGATAAAATACTAGAAATGAAAATAAAGTAAATTATACTAAGGTTGTGAGCAATAAGTGGAGAAAATGTGTTTACTTAGATTTCACTACTCCCTAGATATCTTTTACACGTTAATTACTTGTTATAGTTGCGTGGATGACGGATTGTATTCCTTAATACCATTCATGGGGTGGCGCACTTAATTCCCCAATCCTATGAGTGCCTACTTCACTCCTATGTCGAGCCGGCTAAGAAGCTCCTAACATGGGATCATTAGAATTTACTCATGCATTAAATACAACCAATAAAACCTAGTGCATGTCAGTTCATGTTTCCTAAGACGTTCAAGCATGTTACCATTTGGAGATCTGCCAGTTTTCTTAAGCCTAACATCGAATTCATTCATCCAATACAACTATAAACAAGTAATCAACACATAATTAACATCTAGGTTTCATTAGATCCAAGCAAACACAAGATAGATCTAGGCTAGCATGATGGAATTAAGACAAGAACAAGATATAGACAACCAACACATACACATATTGATTGAATTAAAAGAATACTTATCTCAATTACACATGAAAGGTACCAAGGGCTTAGAACCCTTGAAAAACCTGTAAAATTCGTACCAAGTTCGTACTTAGGGTTTCTCCAAAACTTCTCTCTTTTTAATGTGAAAATTAGAAAACTATATATAGGAAATAGGGTCTGACGGCGTCAAGACAAATCTTGTAACGCCGTCATCTCGCCGCCAAAATACTTCTCGGACTGCCTTGATCTACTTTTGACGCCGTCATGTGTTATGCATTTCCAGGCCGTCATGAATTTTACTCTTGACGCCCTACTTCGTGACGCCGTCAAATCTGTACTGGATCTTCATGGAAATTACTCTTGACGCCGTCAGAAATTCCTTCTTGATGCCGTCACCTACTGTTCCCAGCAAGGAAAATTAAGACTTTGGCGTTTTCTTCACTTTTATGCTCCAAAAACGTCCGAATTGCTTCCTTTTCTAGATTTCTCTCCCAAAGTACCTAAAATCACAAAAGGAACGATTTAGGGCAATATTTGATCAAATAAATTCAATTCCGGGCTTAAATGACCCCCTAAAAGTGGTTCATTTTTCGCCTTATCAACGGCTTCTAATGGAATAGTAACATTAGCCTTATCGACCGCTTGCTTATTTATCATGGTTCGAAAATTCACTTTCTTCACATGACCTTTAAGTAATGAAGCAAACGACAAAGGTTTAGAATTCTGACTCTCTTTGCCATTCGATGGAGCCATTCCCAAAGGTGAATTCGAGTTGTTCGTTACATCATTGTTCACATCAGTAGGCTTAACCACACACTTCTCATTAGTAACATGTTGCACAGGTTGCACAGGCAAACTACTACCCACTATAGTCGACAGATTCACATCCTCGTCATCATTGTTCCAATCAGTAATAATAGGGCTTTGGTTAATAGAGTTATCAACCTGCACCATGGTAGGAATACTAGCATCAGCATGTGCCACATTTACAACCTTTTCACCTACACCTTCCATGTTTGATATCTTCGCATTCAAATTTTTCAAAATCGAATTTATATCTTCCACTCCCTGGTCTACACGAGTAGTATTACTATTCGTAGTAGCAGTTTTATCAATCGCACCCTAATCCTTATCCATCTCTCTTTAACCCACAATCAACACCAATTTTCAAAACCAACAACCAAAAATTTTCCAGCAGCATAAGATACAACCAGCGAAAAAAGAGAAAACCCTAACTAATAGAGTTAGGGTTTATAACACATTTAAGTTTAGATTTAACCCATAATGAAGTGCAGACAATGAATGATAGATTAGTAAATGTAGTTACGAGCACAGAAACAAATCAATCTCAATATATATGAAAACACATGCCCGATCCACCCTATATATATTAAAATAGCACCGCCGACCAATCAATTACTTACACAACCACCAACCCACGTAAAATCAATAAATAGGAAACTTGATTGACCAATCAGAGATCGATCAATAACTTACCCAAGCACCGACCCACGATGAATCAATGAAACAATAGAATTAATTGAAGAATCAGGTAGAAAGCACGTTAAGAACCATGCAATAGGCGACAAAACAAAAAACAATACAGTTAGAATCCCACGATTCAATTGATTCGTAGGTTTTAGTCTTGTTCAGTCATTTTTAGACCTTACTAGAAAGGCAAATCAAACTATCCACTCCTTAGTCCTTAGCCCAAATGGCATCATTGGTTAGGTGTTATTGTGACTTGAGAAATTCGAGAGGGATTAATTATTGACCACAATCATTCTCATATTTTCTGATATGACACGTCTCAATCAAAGACAGTGTGATTTTTGAGAGGGTGTTGCATAATTCATTTTTATGATTACTATACCAGTACTAAAGATGCCCTATAAAGAATTTATTAGGTAAAATTGGGTTACACGTGCCTAGAAAAAACATAGTATTTTATTAAAAAAATTACACTTCGTGAATTAAAATCAGGTGTGGCCCGTATCCTACCAAGCTGGCTACCTTCCATGTGGGTCCGTCCCTTGCCTCAGTTATTATCTAATTAGCTGTGTCATTACCTCAAGCACAAGCATAATTTAACTACTTTTAAGGCATTGTTTAGAATAATTTAGAAACTTGAAAGTTTTCAGATTAATCAATATAAGAAAAAAAAGTTATTATACTTTACATGCACTATATATACACTTGTTTGTTTAGGTTTGTTTAGTGTCAACATGATCATAAAAATCTGTATTGTTGAATATCAGTGTTTGTTTATATCTTTGCTTGAATTTGAACAAATGAACACGAATAAGCCATCTTCATGTTCATTTACAGCCATGCTTCCAGCTTAATGGAATGATGACGTTTGGTTTTATTTTTGTTTTACAATAGTTGATTGGCTTTGCAATTTTTCAGTGTTCTCAGTTTTATAGCTGAACGTTCCATTATTCTAATCACCTTTTAAGAAAACTAAAAAATGACAGAAGTATGTTTTCTCAAAAAGACCGGGTTTTAAATGAAACTTTAGGCCTACAAAGAGCATTAGGGCCATCGGCTCTCTACATGTAACCTAGATTAATGTCTGTGAATGTTATGGAACAATCTACTTTTAGGTTTTTAAGTATGTATCGGTCGTATGGGTCAAAAAGGCAACATGTAATGGGTTGGGTCGAACCTTAACCCAAACAACCTTTTAGGATAGTTAGTTATGTTAGTTTGACAGTTATGGTTGTTAGCAGTTATAAATGGTTATCATTGAAACGACACAATGGTTGACATTGTTAAGTCATGTCGTTTCATAAACTATATATAGGATTAGATCGAGTCATGTAAACTAATGTCCTTTATTATTCAATATCAATAGAAAGTGTTTACATATTTTCTGTTTCTAAAAATTCAGTCTCTCTCTCACACACACACACACACACACATATCATGGTTAATTACAAGCGTGTTTTGGAAAGAAAATGGCTTCAATTTAGGCTTGTGAATCGATACCAACATTGGTATCAGAGGCTCATTCTGATGCCTGGACGAAGAAGATGCAAAGGCATGCACAAATCGCTCACGATAAGAAACTCTTGCAAAGAGAAACTCCCCCAAGATGCCACCATGGTGCAAACAGAAAAAGAAGTTATCACTCGAGGGAAAAGAGATGTTAAGGCAGAAAGTGGAGTAGATTGTATCCTATAACTCCTTAAAGGCGCAACAAACTTGCAAAGAAAAAGGAGAGAGTAGCAGTGTTGGGTCACTGAATTCTCCAAAGTTCCTCTAACTAGGATTTGAACATAAAATAACCTAAGTGTTTAATGTCCGTTAACACTAACAAGTCACTGAGTGAATAGTTGCTCAGTGAGTCATCTTCAGGATGCTTAGAACGAGCCTAAGATGAAAGGTTCTCCATTCAGTGAGGCGGAACTCAGTGAGTGGCATCTAAGCCAAATAAGGAGATGATGAGTTCATTGAGGATGACAATAACTCACTGAACCCCCAGGACTCCTCAACAACTATTGATGTACTGAAGACTGAAGACCTAAAGACTTAAGAATGGGCGGGACAAAGCGGGAAATGTTTGAAACTATGAATGGGTGTCCCTATCAACCTAAAGTCAAAACTTTCCATAAAAGGCATAAAGTCAGGATGGTGCCATCATTGTGCATCAGAAAGGCACATTGTCTTTTACCCAATATAGTCCATTATAACAGAGACAAAATATGTAAGTATTTTGTCTCTACTAGCTTAGGTCATCAATTTGTCTTTATCAGTAAAGTTTTACTTGTGTATAAATAGGTAGCATAAGTGAGGAGTAAAAGTGGAAAAGTTTGTGCAATTAATGCTTAGACATTCACAAATAACTTTTACTCCTCCAAAGAACAACACAGTCCCAGAGATAGCTCAGTAGGACCTTTAGTTGTCACTCAAACATTGTTTAGGTTTAGAGAGGAGTAATACCATACTTGTCATTTCAATCCCAAGTATTATTCCGCAAACACTTGGGTATAATTCTTTGATTAATTTCTAATTAGAATTAAACGTTGAAAAATATTGTGTCTCTTATCTTTACGTTTATTTGTTGTTAATCATTTACATCTTTGTTTAAAGTCATGGAACTTGGTTAGTTTAACTCGTTAGTTAATATTAACCTAGTAAAAGAGACCAATAAGTGGTATCAGAGCCTAAGGTTCATTCTTATGAGCCAGATCCATGTATATGACTGCTGATAACATTCTTCAAAGTCAAAAACTTAGTGTGAACCTTCAAAAACTGCTACTGGAGTTGCAATTTTTCAGAGGGAGAGATGCACTTATTTTTTACTTATATCCTGAACCCAAAAATACTCACCCCACATCACTTAAATCTTATCCTATCACATCCACTATACAAAACAAAACACACCTTTAACTCTCACAAAACCAGATCCGATCAAATCATCAAAAAATGGATCTAGTAACCATCATCTCTCACAAAATTATCTTATCCACCCACACATATAAATCCACTCGATCTAAAACCCATCTCTTCACAAAAATTATATTGCTGTTACAAACCGAATCAAGAATCATCAAGATCAAACCCTCCTGTGACTAATTCCGGCAATAGCTCTGGTGCAAAAGTCATCCCAAAATCATCAAAACAAACAGCTCCCGATCTTTCCTCAAACACACGCACACAAAACTGTTAAAAAAAGGGAAAACCAAAAATCCACACATCACCACATGACCAAAACCTGGACACAACTCCGATAACTGCTCTGGTAAAGAAGTCACGGATGAAGAATGGTGTAAGCTTCGGATGAAATTAAATAGGGGAAGTTGTGATGGTAAATGGGTCTAAGTTGACTCAGTTTGGGATTATTGATGATTAAGAGATTTAGTTTTGTGATTTAGTAAGTATGAGTCAGGGTATGGTGATTTCTTTAAACTAACCTGAATGAGTGGTGAAAGAATCAGGTTTGCAAGATCTGAGGATTCATATAGTATTGAAGCTGACAAAGTAAGTTATACGCTTACTTAAAAAAGTGAGTATCTGAAACCCAAAGTGGGAATATGATACGCGTGTATTCCTAAAGTGGACGAGAAGTGTGATTCAGGGAGTGTTAAGATGCAAATGGTGGTAATCAGGAAGTGATATGGGTGGTGTTACTTATCAAAGTCCCCAAAGGAGTAAACTCAGTGGTTTGGGATTACATTTGTTAATAGGATCTGTTAACTATTGATGTGTGGATTACAGTGGTTGTAAAGAGAATGGGTTAATTCTAATTCGTGTCCTTGTCTCCCTGAAAAATCAAGGATGTTAAGAAACTGATAAGTGTAACTCAGGGTGTGATAAGCATCAGTGTGTTAATGTGGGGGTCGGACTGAGCCTGATGGGTTATATCAGTCCTCAAAGAACACGAATGTGGAATTGTTTGCGGCTGTTGAGATTTTATCTGATAGGAGTTTTAGTTTAATGGTTCTCTAGGCTCTTACTTCAATTATGATATCCCTTATCAGGATCAGGGAGTTAAAAGTCGAGTTAAAAGTGATTGTGAAAATCAGAATTACGAAGCAGAAGCTGATGGACTCATAACCCTCAAACCCTGAACCTGATGGTTCCTAGAACCTGAACACTCAAAATGACCGAACTTAGTTCGAGTCCTTGATAATCCAAGTATGCCTGAAAAACAGGTACAAACCTGAAAAACCAAAACCTGAGACCTTGAACTTCAAAACTTCAGGTTCGAAAATTCAGGAGGTGTTAGTAGGAGTTTCGGGCTGCGTCTAAAAGGTTGAAACTAACTCAGTTGTGGTGAAACTGAAAAGGGAATGGGATTGATAAATGCTCTGATAAGAATCAGGAGATATGGGGCATATTTCAGGGAGTGAGATAACTCGATGTCTCATTTTGTATTTCAGGAAGACTGATATGGAAGAGATAAGGTGCTAGAAGTGTTGAATAATTCTCATCAAGGTAGAGAAATGAGGGTAGGCACTGATGTATCAGTGGACAAACAAAACTGAACCCCTGAACCTTGGTCACTAAACAAGTCAATGAAACCCTTAAACCTGGTCACTGATCAGTACAACAGTTCACTGAACCTTACCCACTGAACCCTCACTCACTGAACCTGTCATTGAACCCCTTGAACATCATTCACTGAACCTCTTACTCACCAAACCTCTTTGGTGACTAAACCCCTCACTGAACGGGTCACTGAACCCTTGAATCGTCACCCACTGAATCCTTGTTCATTAAACTCCCTAAATGAACCCATCTCTCACAGAACAGGTCTCTACCCTCTGACCCTTAACTCATAACCCTAGAACTGAACCTCAATCAATAAACCTTACTTAACCCAGTCCGTGAACCTCTGTTCCCGAAACCTTGAACAGGTGTGAACCTGTATAACCAAAAACAAAAACAGCATTCATCTAGGCTATTTGTATATTCAAATAGGGGGAGACTGTTGGGTTCAAGAATTGACCCAATTACCCTAACAAGGATTTGAAAATAAAATACCTAACTCACTAAATAAAATAGTGAGTCACTCACTGAAACAGATTCAGTGAGGTAGCTTTTACTTACTGATGCGGTGTCAGTGAGTAAAGTATATGAGCTACAAACAATTCTGGTGTCACTGAGATCTGACAAATGTCTTAGTTACACTGAAGAAGCTTTCTCTACAAACAGACTGAAAAATATAGTTGGGAACTTCTAAAATGGAAAGTCAAACAAGTACAAGAAATTGCCATTGAAGTGAGAATATTGTTATAACTCATCCAAAAGGAATGTTGGTGCTTTTCCAAAAGAAGAAGATGAAGAGGGACCACATGCATGACATCTCACCAACCATCACATGGTGGCTTTGTACACACACACACACACACACACACACACACATATATATATATATATATATATATATATATATGGGAAAATATTAGCTACAATTCTATTGTAGCCAATTTCCTACAATATGTGCTATAAATTGTGAGTCCCTGAGTCCTTCTGTGGGACCCTGACTTCTTTCTGTGGGCCCTGATTCATTTTCTTATGTATTTTGATGGGGTATTGTAGCCAAGTTATCCCCTATATATATATATATATATATATATATATATATATATATATATATATATATATATATATATATATATATATATATATATATATATATATATATAGATATATATAGTTGGGATCAAATAAGATCAACCTTAAAATTCTTAAAATGAGAACCTAATCAATGAGTGACAAGTGGAATTGTTTAGTAAAAAAAAAAACTTAAAATTAAATACATGGTCAAAAGGACATAATTGGTATTATACACTCTTATCTCATTTAACCTAGTAAAAATTCATCTCCCCTCATTCTTTCTCAATTAAAAATCGCCGACCCACAACTTCATCATTGATGCGTGGGAATCGCACCAGGCTTTACCTCTCGAGGGATCTCGAGAAGCTTACAACCCCCACCAGGCAGTGTACCTGATCGATGTAGTATAGTATAATGACAAGTACCGGAGGATTGATCGTTCAGCTAGGAATAGTGTCGCTAGGATTAGAAAACCTAAAGACCAAGTCTAGAGATAAGGGATGATTCTTTTTGTATTTTTATATTTTTTAGGAAAGCAAGTAAAAATATCTGGTTTGAAGGATTTGGGCGAAATTAGTTGCTATTCAACTAACCCAATACTAAGATGCAATCAAAACAAAATACTAAAATGAAAATAAAACTATATTAAACTAAAGTTGTGAGCAATATGTGGGAGAAATTTGTTTACTTAGATTTCACTACTCTCTATATATCTTTTACACGTTAATTACTTGTTATAGTTGCGTGGATGACGGATTATATTCCTTAATACCATTCATGGGGTGGCGTACTTACTTCCCCAATCCTATGAGTGCCTACTTCACTCCTATGTCGAGCCGGCTAAGAAGCTCCTAACATGGGATCATTAGAATTTACTCATGCATTAAATACAACTAATAAAACCTAGTACACATCGGTTCATGTTTCCTAAGACGTTCAAGCATGTTACCAAATGGAGATCTGCCAGTTTTCTTAAGCCTAACATTGAAATCATTCATCCAATACAACCATAAACAAGTAATCAACAAATAATTAACATCTAGGTTTCATTAGATCTAAGCAAACACAAGATAGATCTTGCCTAGCATGTTGAAATCAAGATAAGTATAAGATATAGACAACCAACACATAGACATATTGATTGAATTAAGAGAAGACTTATCTTAATAGCACATGAAAGGATTCAAGGGCTGAAAACCCTTGAAAAAGCTGTAAAATACGTACAAGGTTCGGCCCTAGGGTTTCTCCACACAAGTTCCTCTCTAATGAATGAAAAATAGAAAACTATATATAGATTTTGGAAGGTGACGACGTCAAGAACAAATCTCTGACACCGTCATCTCGCCGCCAAATAATTCCTCGGACTGCCTAAATCTGGATCTGACGCCGTCATGTGTACACCTTATGCAGGCCGTCATGAATTTAACTCTTGACGCTCTTGTTGTGACGCCTTCAGGTTTCTTCTGGGTCGTCATGGACTTTACTCTTGACGCCGTCAGGAATTCCTTCCTGACGCCGTCATACACTGTTCCCAGCATGAAAAATTAATTCTTTGGTGTTTTCTTCACTTTTATGCTCCAAAAACGTCCGATTTGCTTCCTTTTCCAGATTTCACTCCCAAATTACCTAAAATCACAAAATGAACGATTTAGGGCAATATTTGATCAAATAAATTCAATTCCGGGCTTAAATGACCCCCTAAAAGTGGTTCATTTTTCGCCTCATCAATCATTCTCCCAGTTATCTCATTCATTCCACCACATGCCAACAAATCATTTTATTCTCTCTAAAAAAAATAAAACATGAACTGGATGTTATTAGTTTCAAATTTTGGGTATTATATCCTTCATTTACTAGTTATTTATAACCAAGATTTGTGTCTCGATCATATTTGGGTTTCGGATCTAAGTGCCGAACATAATTGTGTCTCGAATGGATGTGCGTCTCGAGCAACCATCAACCAAGATTCGTGTCTCGTACAAACAAGAACAAAAAGACTAACCAAGATCTGTTGGTGTTATTTTGGTTACTTTTTAAGCCTTTGGATTTTGATCTGTCAAGTTATATATTTTTTAGGCCATGTGGTGTTAACGTAAATGGAATATTATGATGTTGGCTGAGGTTGAACCAAGATATGTTGGATCTATAGATCCTATTTTTTTTTTTTTTTTTTTTTTTGGGTTAATGGTCCTTTTGGCTTTTTGAGATTCGATGGTTGTGTAGATTATTTGAGAATAGATAGTTGTATGGTATGATCCTTTTGGCTGGTACATGGTTTAATAATGTGTTCGTTGCTATGCCGGAAGCCACAACATATCTGATTTTCCATTAAAAAAAAATCAGATTTGTAAAGATACCAATGATACATCTAGGTTCGATTTTTGTTTGTATCATTGTCAGGTTCATGTATCATGGATACATCTAGGTTTGATTTTTTTTTAATTGTGTATCAAGTGGTCCGTTTATTTTAGTGGTGTATATTCGAGTGTATATGTTAATTTTTGAAATATGTATAAATGTTTATGTTTTTTTAGTGGTGCATACTCGATTGTATATGTTTATTTTTTAATGTACCTGATGTATCGATAGTTGTACATGGTCATCTCATATATTTGTCAATGTAAATATATTTTTAATAATGTACCTCATGTATCACGTTATATATAAAAAAGGTGCACCTTAATATATATATATATATATATATATATATATATATATATATATATATATATATATATAAATTGGAAATCTCCAAAATACCCTTGAAACTCTATTTAATTACTATAATGCCACTCATTTAATATTAATCTCATCTAGCACTAATTAATAGATCCAACGGTCTAGATAAGTTCTTACTTTTACAACTTTAATAATGATCTCACATTAACCCTTCCCTATATATATATATATATATATATATATATATATATATATATATATATATATATATATATATATATATATGTCTAGTTTGTAACGGAGATAGTATCCATCCTAAACAAACAAATGTAATACTTGGTATTAGTTGATAGGATGATCCTCTCATTGAATCTCAAGCTTAGCTTGGATCAATGAGAGTTATTTGTCATTCAATGGGGATAATATACCGAAATTATCCCCTTGAAGAAGCTGAAGATGTTATCATGTAGTCATGTGTATATTGAGTAATCTTGTATCTATTATTCATTATTATTATTGAATTTCTAATTTATGTTTATCAAGATTTGCTCAATCTCCATGGACCAACAAGTGGTATCAGAGCCTCTAATTTGTAAAAAATTTCAAAATTTGTTTTTCAAAACAAAAGAGTGCTCAAAGTTTTTAATATCAAGATCATACCATGGCTGACATTGATGTTCCCCAACTTGTCGATAAAAAGGGTGGAAGCTATTCTGCTACTGCCCCTAGACTTGAAGTTGGTAAATTTAATAAGTGGAAAAAGCACATGCTTTGCTACTTGACTGGAATGGAACCATATTACATTAAGCTTATTAATGATGGTCCATATGTCTCTAAAACTGCTCAAGGTTTAGTCAAACCTAAAACTCAATGGACCCAAGATGAGAGTGTGGAGTTTATTAGACTCATTGGATTGTTTTGAGCACTAGGGTTAAACAATAACAATGATAATAACATGATACGCTGCGGAATTAAAACAAATATCATTATTCTTGAGATAAGGTTTCTTCATCATCATCTCTAAAAACTACTAACTTACAAACCCTAGGCATCCATTGTAGGAACTTGATGCCTAGACACACACACACCCCCCTTATTTAGTCGACTACATATTGGAAGATTTATTAAAAACCTATTCCCTGTATTCTGTTTATATAACACAGAATTAGGGTTACAAGAATACTACGAAGGACTAAAATATAAATCTTCTTTTGCAAGCAAGTCCTTCTCCATCTTTTGTAGAATTCCTTCTTGTCGTATTAAGTCCCTATTGTTTCATTCTTTCATGTTTTGTATCATTAAATCTAATAGACCCAACAGAGAGGAGGGTGGTCAATCAAGACCAATGCCTAAAAAGCATCATTATATCTTGTCTTCCTGACGATATAATGGAATCAGTCATTAATTGTCCCACTGCCAAGCAGACATGGACTGACTTGATTCATAGCTATGAAGGCCCCTCAGATACCAAGGTAAACAGGATCATGGACCTGAAACTTGAGTACAACACTTTCAGGGCCAAAGACTCTGAAAGTCTCTCTAAGACCTACACCTGGTACAAGACCCTCCTCAATGAACTGACCAATGATGGTGTCACCCTGTCTAAGCATGAAAGCAATGTTGGCGTTGCTAACAGTCTCCCTGAGAAGTGGTTAAACTTCTCTCAGGGTCTGAGAAATGCAAATCACCTTCAGAATCTTGAGCTTCCTGAGATCTATGGTACATTTCTCTATAAGGATAACCTAATCTCAAGGAGATACCCTGACTCTAAGAAGGCTCAAGAGACTAAAAAGACCCTGACCTCCTCAACCAAATCCACTTATTTCTATTCCAATGGTGTTGTGCAGGATTTTCAAGATGGATCTGATGATGAGGTTGATGAAAGAACCAGTGAGGAGTACCTGAATGATTTACAAATCGAATTTCATGAAAGGGCACTCCTTGCAAACTCAAAAAGATTTATTAAAAGAAACAAAAACTTTTCTAACACAAAAGCAAATGACAACACTGAATGTTTTAAATGTGGTAAAAGGGGTCATTTTGCAAAAGATTGTTTATAAAAAAAACCTCAGAACCATCTTACAAATTCTCAGGAAACAACTCTTTCTCATGAACTAGCAAGTTTCAACCAAAAATGCTTCAATACAGTCAGTATTTTCAAAATAAGATTGAAAAAATTCCTCAAAAAGATTTTGAAGCCAAGTATAGAAAGGCCAAGGCAAAACTTGCTCTTCTTGAGTCAGCCTTCTCAGTCACTCACTCACCTCAGGCCCCTAAACCCGCTCAGGCAAAACGCAAAGGGCTAGTTGCTGAAACATTTGATTGGGACGAGGAAGAAGTGTCCTCTGAGGATGAAGAAGTTAATGTCAGTGCCCTGATGGCTCTCTCAGAAGACAACAAGCTTGCTGTGGGAAAGAGTCATGCAAGGAATGGAGAGTGGGTGAGCATCACCATGAGAAAGGTAAACATCTTACTTTCAATGGATGATGATTCTGACTGGAAATCTTACTTAGATTATATAAATGTTGATCTTAAGTATGTTGAAGAGCAGATATTAAATTTGTTTTCAAAATATAACAAACTGAGTTTTGAGTTAAATCAGTGCAGAGATGAACTTCTTGCTTTAAAACAAGCCAAACTTGAAAATGTTACACTTCAAATTTGAAATTCTGAACTTGTAAAACAAAATCAAGCTCTTCAGGAAGAACTTAAGAAAGAAAAGGCTGTCATTTGGAAATGGACTTAAAACAACCCCAAACTCTTTGACACATTGAGTCTCACACCCAGTACCAAAAAGGCTGCACTTGGTGAAGACCAACTCACTGAAGTGTCTGGGGAGAGTAACCATGCAACAGCCTTTCTATCAACAAACAAACTCTCTAGCAAAGAACTTGCACCAAAATCCAGTGATTGGATTGAAAGAGTCAATCCTGATAGTAAAATGCCAACAAACCATCTCACACTGATGGGGAGCATGTCACTCAGGCCACTCCCATCTCCTCATATCAGCCTCATGAAGCAACAGTTTCCTCAACACACCAGCAGGATAAAGGCAAAGGCATTCTTACAACAACTGAGCCTGAAATTCTATTGGTGCCTGCTTCCTCCCTTATCAGGCGTGACCTTGATGAGCCCATCAAGGTTCCATATGAAATTAATGAGTAGTATATCAACTCACTGAAGCAGAAATACAAGCTCATATGGAAAGAGATGAGAAGCTAAGGAAAGTGGCTGAGGAAGAAAGAATGAGCAAGCCTGCCCTGATAAAGATTATGCATGAGGAAGCTGAGAAAATTAGGTTGGATACCAAGGCACTGGTTGGTGGGCAAGCTGGTGCAGCCTTCAAGAAAGCTCAGGAAGAGGAATGGAGTGCTCTTCAGAAAGAAAGTGAAGAAAAGCTTAGAAAGGATGCTCAGGTCAGGAAAGACAGGATTGAAAGGTATACCTGGGTGATGAAAGAAAGACTGAGACCAAAAACCATCACTGACATTCAGAATCATCGCAACACCAATCCTGCTGTTGTCACTGTTTTCAGGGGACCTGACCAAAGAATACTTGATGTTCATAAACCATTCAAGTTTTCTGAATTTAGCATACTGAACTGGATGAGCTTCGACCTATCATTGCCAAGAAGCAAAATGTTGTGGTTCCTGAACTTTTAAAGTCACTGAAGCTGAGGTACAATAGGCTGAAGAAAATGCCTGAACTGCTTGATATCCCCTCTCTCGTTCCTGCTTCATTAACTCAGGATGCTTCCCAAAAGATCGCCAAAAGGAAAAGGAAGCCAGTTGAATTGGAGCCTGAGATCAAAGTCCCTGGGTTAGATTGTGGCAGGTCTCTTCCTGAAGGAATCAACTTTGTGAACAATGTGGTCCTTGAGGAACCTGAAAGAGGCATGTGCTTCACTGATGAATATGGGAACCCTGCCTTCCAAAGATGGTCTGACATGGATAGGGTTGGGATCAAGGCAATGCTTGGATATCTCATGATGGCGTCTCCCATTAAGAGTGCTGAAAATGTGAGGTTCTGCCTGGATCTGAAAGTTGTGATTGAGGATCATCCAGACAAGCATCTACTGAGATCAAAGAGAGCAAAGCTTGAAGCCCTTGGTTACAAACTAGACATCTGAATCTGCAACAACTATCTTTTTTTGTGTTTTGTAATTTTCTTAGGATCTGTAATAGTTATTAATGAATATTGAAGTTTTTTTTAAGTTATCAGTGTCCTACTCAAATTACATTAACACTCAGTGAGAGATGAAGACTCCTACTCACTCACACTAAATCATGATACACTTAGGCTATTTGTATATCCAAATAGGGGGAGACTGTTGGGTCACTGAATTCCCCAAAATTCTTTTAATTAGGATTTGAACATAAAATAACCTAAGTGTTCAATATCCATTAACACTAACAAGTCACTGAGTGAACAGTTGCTCAGTGAGTCATCTTCAGGATGCTTAGAACGAGCCTAAGATGAAAGGTTCTCCATTCAGTGAGGCGGAACTCACTGAGTGGCATCTAAGCCAAAGAAGAAGATGATGGGTTCAGTGAGGATGACAACAACTCACTGAACCCCCAGGACTCCTCAACAACTATTGATGTACTGAAGACTGAAGACCTAAAGACTTAAGAATGGGCGGGACAAAGCGGGAAATGTTTGAAACTATGAATGGGTGTCCCTATCAACCTGAAGTCAAACTTTCCCTAAAAGGCATAAAGTCAGGATGGTGTCATCACTTTGCATCAGAAAGGCACATTGTCTTTTACCCAATATAGTCCATTTTAACAGAGACAAAATATGTAAGTATTTTGTCTCTACTAGCTTAGGTCATCAATTTGTCTTTATCAGTAAAGTTGTAATTTACTTGTGTATAAATAGGTAGCATAAGTGAGGAGTAAAAGTGGAAAAGTTTGTGCAATTAATGCTTAGACATTCACAAACAACTTTTACTCCTTCAAAGAACAACACACTCCCTGAGATAGCTCAGTAGGACCTTTAGTTGTCACTCAAACATTGTTTGGGTTTTGAGAGGAGTCATACCATACTTTTCATTTCAATCCCAAGTGTTATTCCGCAAACACTTGGGTATAATTCTTTGATTAACTTCTAATAAGAATTAAACATTGAAAAATATTGTGTCTCTTATCTTTACGTTTTATTTGTTGTTAATCATTTACATATTTGTTTAAAGTCATGGAAATATTAACCTAGTAAAAGGGACCAACAAGCAGTTCATCCTACAAAGAAAGAAGGGCACGTTGTTATGTGTGCAAAAAAATGTGGACACGTCTACTGGAAGTGCCCGAATAAAATGAACAAAATCAGGAACCAGGAACATGGAATAATGGCAAAACTAACAACAATAGAAGTTCAAGAAAAACTCAAATTTGGGGCCGAGAGGGTGCATGTAACCACCAATTATATGGTGGAAGGCTCGGTTAAAGGAAGTTGGAATGACATGTGGTTTGTTAGCAGTGCTTACAAAAGGCACATGAGTCCTACAAAGACTCTATTCAAAAGGATGTTAAACAGGTTCAAGGTTGAAGGTACTGAAGAACAAGAGAAGAAATTTATCTTCTCTTATGGAGTCGGTGAGGCAACAGTAGAAACGAAGGAAGGAAGTTTGTTGATACCCAATGTACTCTACACACCAGAGATTACATTGAATGTGTTAAGCATCGATCAGTTAGAAGATCAGGATTTTATTGTGACATATGGTAACGGGACATGCGGTCTAAAGTATATGTTTGATGATGAGAAAAGGCCATTGGAAGTGCAAGATGTTAGCATGATGGCAAAAGATGAAGGAAGCATGGTCTCAAGTCGCAACAAATTTCTCAAAGAATATTTTCAGTCCATAGATCCAAAGGATGAGTGTTCATTGATCAAAGGCATGGAGGATCTCAAAATGGACAAGGAAGATGGTCAAGATTACATTGATAATGAATACTTGACTTTGAATGGGACATTATACGCCATGAAGGTAAACACTTTCCCTAGGTTTTTGTCTTTCTTGGATTTGATTAAGATAGACAAGTTGGTGTATGGAAATTGGGAAGTGTTAGGAAAGAAGTTCATGGAATTGCTAGAATGGTTTTACCTAGGTTATTTGAGACAGGATGTGTTAGGAGATTTGCCACCAGTTATTGGGGTGACAAAGGTAGATTTGTTAGGATTATACAAATTTGAGGATAGTTTGGGTGGATAAATGAATGTTACATTCAACAACAAATGGAACAAAGTTGCACAGTTATTAGGATTGGCACAAGAGGATGAAGAGGCAGTCAAGGAATGCTATAAGGAGTACATAGGGATGGTGAAGATATGCTACAAGGAAGCACAAAGATCCAAGCAGGGAAAGCCAAAGGAAGAGGTGGTTGGGAATAGCAGTGGGTCTGCTTGTATAAAACGTCCACCAGGTTTTGCAGGGATAAGTGTTGAAGTAGAGGATACACTAGATGGAACTCCAAGGAAGAGAAGCAGGACTGCAAGAGATGGTGTCAAAGTGGAAGGCAACAAGGAAGCAACAACAATAGAAAGTGTTTACATATTTTCTGTTTCTACAAATTCAAACTCACACACACACACACACATATCGTGGTTAATTACTAACGTGTTTTGGAAAGCAAATGGCTTCAATTTAGGCCTGTGAATCGATACCAACACTACATAAATGGCACACAAGCTATCCTCAGTTGTAAACAAGCCATTGTAAAAGTACTTCAATTTTTCTTTGTTTTTTTTGTTGAAGTGTCATTCTTCCAAACTATTTTCGTCCTTGAACATCCGCTCTCTTGCCATTGTTGCCTAAGATATCAATATCAGCAAGGACCGTTATCAGTTGGTGGTATAACATAGTTTCAAAATCAAAACAAACTTGTTGGTCAAATAAACAACCTGCTTTTCCCAATTAGTAAAATATGTAACAAGAGTAAGCAGAATGCATTGTGCAACTGATCCGATAATTAGTCCACACCATAATCCCACTCCTTTTAGGTGCACCACAAAGCCGAGGATTAGAGCCATAGGGATTCCAGCGAGATAATACGACCCAAGATTTATGTAAGCCCCAATATGTTGCCACCCGCTCCCTCTAGCAACTCCTGTGTAGCAAAAGCAACGTTTATTAGCTTCTTACAGTTGTCAAGTCCAACTAGTTTTGATTAAGGTTTAAGCTTTAAGAACCTGAAAGAATTGCTTGTACTGTGTCTACAGATATAGAGAAACATATAAGAAGGGTGATCTCTTTGACATAGTCAACTAGTTCCTTCTCGTTACCAATTGCGTATCCTAGAACAGAACGGAAACAGAATAGTGTGGCACTAGCTATTATCACTTCCATTGCTCCAAGAACAAATACAGCCAGGAGAGCCACTTTTGCAGCATCAGGATTTCCAGCCCCTAATTCATTGGCTACTCGAGTGCTACAAAAAGCCATTATCACTTTGTGATGCTAGAGTTATGATCACTATGGGAAAAACGTATATTAGTGTTAAGTTATAAACAAACCTCGCGGCAGCCCCAAGCGAGTATGGTATGAAGTAGTGTAATGTAGCAATTGTTAGACTGCAAAAGGTTATACGAATACGTTAAATTATTATAAATCGAGGGTATTTCATCAAGTTTTATGATATTTTGCTAAAAAGTCAAAATGGATGATGAATTTCACAAAAATTCTTATATATTGGGTTGTTTATGTTGGAATATTGGATAAATATTAATTAGTTAAATGTCTATTATCGAACCCGAGACCTCGGGATTGCACACTTTACAAACAAGAATAATGAACAATAAATATATATATGTTAAACGTATCGTATATATATATTTATAAACACTTAATGGACTAAACGGTCGTTAGTTATTAACCGTATGGACTAACTATCGTTAGGGACGAAAGGTATGGACTAGAGTGTAACTTAGGAGTCAAGAAGGATCTAGAATCCCTTAGGGATATGCTAGGCCGGTCGAACAAGGGAGGGGCAAGCCCAACCCATGTTTGTCTTGTCCTCCAAGTATTCTCTAGTATATATACAAGGCCAAGGGTTAGACTTTCACATCTTTTGTGCACACACTCTAACCCTAAAACCTTGTTTCTTTCTTTTGTTTTCCTTGGCCGATCGGTTCAACCCCCACTTAAGGGATTGGGTCGATTTTGGTTCAATCAAAATTTAAGTGTTTTGTTTACTTGCAACAAACCTTTATTCATTGGTAGTTTGTGTGTACAAGAACGAGGTAATTACTTACTTTAGTAATTATCAAGGGATCGATTAACAAAACGGTAAGGGGTTAATCATTGATCCATATAAACCCTAATTAGGGTTCTTCATATTGTTAAAGATAATTGCTTTTGATTCTTGTTCGGGCTAGAATCACCACGGTACGTTCTTATTTATGTTTTAGTTAATATTTATGTGTTATACTTGATCCTACGCTTCCGCATACGTGTGTACTTTGATTTATATGATTGTCATGGTAATCAAATTCTAACAGTGGCATCACGAGCCATGTATAACATGTAATTGATTACTAAAACGTAATAAAAAATCGGATCTTTAATTGTTTTAGATACATGTTTTTTTTATCTAGGGTTTTTCCTATTTTTTTTAAATTTGAAACCCTAACCCTAATTTTGGGGGGGGGAGTCGATTTTTCCATGAAACCCTAATTAGGGTTTTGTGGTTTTATTGGATTATGTGTAATCACTAGAAACCCTAGGTCATTAACCGGTTTATTGAACGTATCTTGTGACCAACGTGCTAATTGTTAGGTTTTAATCCGTGACTTACATGCATGTTCGTCATGGATCTTGTTTTTTTTATTTATCACATGTAAGATAGATCTTAAATTGGGGAAGACTCCAATAAATATTAAAATCGATTTTATATGCTATGTGGTGTGTTTTTAGCTTTGGCCTACGCAATTGATTCGTCAATGTATGTGACTCACCTCCATTAAGAGGGGAAGGCCTTAGTTGATTACATGCATTATTATACCTAGAATTGATTTTATTAGGATCTTTTCTAATACGGATTGCATGTGGCTAATTGTTTCACTTATTTATTATTGTTTGTTTGATTTTCTTTGATACTTGTTTTATTGTTTTTAGTTGGACTTGATGTAAGCAATAAAAGGGTTGTTTTCATAAAGAAAATTAATACGGACTAATAATTGTGAAACCCTAAAGTGATAAAGTAAGAATCTTGCAAAGGTCTTATGACAATCGTGGTCCGATTCGCACGGTAATCAGCTCCCAGTCGAGACTAGCAAAATTCAAACTTTATTACTATTTTGAGATTGAATCCATAAACTTTTGCTTGAATGATGTTTTGTGCAAATATGCTTTTAAAATTAAGTCTTTTAAGATGATATTCATAACCGTGATTTGAAGGCTTAGAAAAGAGCCTTAGAGTCTGCCTTGGTTATCACAATCTTGAATATGTCTTAAACGAATTACTTTTAAAATCATGATTGTAGAAAGTCATCTTAGGGTTTTGGCATAAACCTCAAGTAAAACTTTGTGTATTAATTTCACGAATTGGATATAAAAAGTTTTTATGAAAACTTATGTTATAAAGATGAGTGCATGCATCTTTGTACATGTTTAGATTTTCACATCAAACTAAATACCCTTAAAAATTTAAGTTACATGCCATCTAACTATAAGAAACACTTGAAGTTATTATTTAGTAAACGTGAGACGCAGGCTAAATTTTAATGACAAGGTAAATTTCCGAGTGTGCGTGAGACCACACATGGAGAATTTGCAGTTTCTAAGTTAGACGACTTAATTAAGTTGATGCGTGAGACCTAGAGCTTAAGGCATGAGATGGGATGAAACATGCTTACATGACAAATTGATGAATCAATTTGATGTAAATCCCATAATGATCTAGGAATTGGAAAAGTGTTTGCCAATTATTGTTCGACAGATTACCATCTTTTATACTTTCACCACTAGCAGATCAACTGATGTGGTGGAATCTATGTAAAGTTGGATCCTAGATTTTCAAGAAATTAGTTGGTTATATGAATATAACCTTGGGTATTATATTTTCTTGGAAATATAAATTATCGAAAATACTAAAATTGAATTTTGTAAATTCTTTAAATGTATTAATGCAACTCAAAAACGTAAACGTAAGTTATTCTTTTAATTGATCTACACCCGCTTGGGTTTTTGGTTAGAGTCAATATTTACAAAAGAATAAATATAGTCTTCTTTCCATTACGAGAAGTGTGAGACTTAAATCCTATTTCTTTTCATGAATGAGAAAGGTATAATAGGACGATTAGAATTGTCTAAATTCTAAATACATAACTCATAGCAAACTTTAATAGTAAGAGTATATGCACCTTATGAGTTATTAAATTAGAAACTAGACTGATTACTGCATAATGGTAAAAGACAAATTAGATTATTTTATCTAGTTGTTTTGATTTGACCATTTAAAGATACTACATACAATTGTTGGAATGGTAGATCTATACAGGAAGAAATTGCATGCCCAGCTTTTTCAAGTTAATAATTTGAAATGTGATGAATCACATTTATGTAGTAGATTACATCCTTTTATAACCTATATAATTGTTTGGATGGGTTTTCTTAAAAGATGTAGGAAAGTAAATAGTACACTATTTCTTTCACTAATTAATGAAACATTTACAATGTTGTCAAATTTAGTGGGAGTATTGTGTTCTTATGAATGAATAAGGGACTATTATTATGTTCTCTAATTCAGTGGGAGTTACAAGACTTATTGTCTTGATTGTAACTTAGATTATCTTTTGAATATCTCAAGGTAATTACTTTCCAAATATAGACACTAATATTTTCAAGGATAGTCATGTATGTTTCCTTGATTGATTGAGTAACTCTATATCTACTAGTTATGCTAATGACACAAATCATATTGTTCACATTAACAAACGCGTGCGTGTTGTTTATATGATACATGGTGTTGTACCATGCACAAGTGGGAGAAATCTACATTGTGTGCAAGGTACAACACATAAGAATATGATTCAAAGGATTCTCTTAACTGCAAGTAAGAGATTATAATTCTAATTAGATTAATATATCTAATCTTAGAAACACTTGGTGTTGAAATTTAGTAAACGTGAGACGCAGGCTAAATATTAACAACAAGTGAATTTCCATGTATGCGTGAGACCAACATGGATAATTTACAGTTTCTAAATTAGACATCTATTAGAACATGTGTCAATAACGATACTACTTCAACTTTAACATTTATGTATTATTAGAATGACATAAATGCATGAAGTAATATAAGACTACTTCAATAATTATGTATTCTTAGAATGACATAAATAAATGAAGTAGTATGTTAACTTGAAAATATTAATGAAACCAAATGATGGTGTTCATGATTACTTTAATTATACATGTTTATACATTATTGTATATTTATAAACATAAAGTCTTCTAAGTATTACAAGACTTATAATTAAGTAAGACGTTAGCTTGTTATGGTCTTTTAATTAAGACATTTACAAGAAGTCATTGAGTTAATCAATGATTAATAACGTATAGTGAGATTATAACAAGTTTATGTTTTTATAAGACATAAACATGAAGTGACTTGATTAAAAAGTACTTGTGTTATAAAGCATGCAGTTGGCTTGGAAATACTATTATACCATTAAGTTGACTTAGTTGGTAAATAAGTATGCCAACAGGAATATGGTTATCTTATATATATTGTTAGATCTTCTTACAATATTAATTCTAATTGAAGTATCACATATGGATAGTATGTTCAATTAGAAAGAATCAAACTCTATTGGTATTGTTTGATTAAAGATAACTATGACTTCTTTTCTTCTGAAAGTTATCAAGGTTAGAAATTGAGTATGGCTTGAATATACTCAATTAGACTCCTAGAAGATTAATAAGACGTTGTTGTGATGAATCACATTAAGTCTTAAATTGAAGTTCTGAATTTGTTAAGTTACTTATAAGAAGGTTGTTAACAAAAGAATATCAGGAACTATCAATGTGTATTTGTAATGTCCTAAAAGAGAAAATTGGATTGTTGCTCTAATTGCTAAGTAGTTATAGATAATCTCTATATTGCTAAAGGCAAGTGGGAGAATTTTATCTAGAATAGATAGAATTACAAGATACATAATCTTCTAAAACCACACTAGTTAAAATCATGATGAGGCTTAACATGTAAATGATAAACCTCAAGATGATGGAATTATCATTCATAGACCCACTTGGATATCTCATATATTTAATGAATATACTGACGATTATATGATGTAGTATTACCAAAATAATGAATTGGGTAAATTACTCATAATATGAATGTTATAGATGCTGTTCATAAAGATATTCAAATTTAAAATTTGGTTTATCTTAATTCTTAATGGTTAGAGAATGGAGATGAGTTTATTCAAAGATTATGTAACCCTAGTGGTTTAAATCTGTGTAAAAATCATATGGACAAAATTGTACACATATCTTAATGCATGTCTTATTACAAGATTATTAATTATACTTAAGCAATTAACTATGATTGAATACTTTTTTCTAAGCACATTAAAGATACAAAGATGCTTAATTGTCATATTTATATGAATATGAAATTTGACAATGAATATCAAAACTCTTTCTTGAATAATTACTTGAGCAAGGACGATAAGTAATCAAAAAGGAGTTTATGAATTCAAGAAAATCTTTGGAAGCGTACAAAATGCAATAATCCATGAATGGATAAATGCATGCATCTAGGAAATTATTATTATGATAAATTATTAAATCTATATTTAGGTTTATAATTAAAATAAGGTAATTTCTAAGTATTCCAGAAAGCTAGTGGGAGTATTATGTTATGATTTACTAAATCATATATGTTGTATAACATATAAGAGTAACATTCCATATAAATAAAAGGTTAGACTTAATTTGGAACGAAACGTTACTTGAAAGATTTAGGAAATATAACATACAACCTTGAAACAAAAGTTTATTATTAAATAAACAAGTGCGGTAAATAAATTCTAAATAGAATATGATATATTATTTAGGATGACTAAATGGATATACATATTTGTAAAGATCAAACATGAATAAAATCTAAGTTTGACTGAAGGATTTTCATGTGCATAATATTATTGTTGTATCATGCTTAAGTGCTTAAATGATTTGACAATATTTAATATCCAATTAAAAGTTATTATATAACTTGTGTAATAGATATTCTAATGGAAAATGTTTGAAATTAGAATAATGATCCTCAAAATGGAATAGCTCCTAAACATTACACAATGGATATTAAGTTTACGGAAATTTTAAGAGCATATTGTGATTATATACAATGATGCTGGATTAATTGAGATGACACTCAATAACTAGTCATGGTAGGATTTTATCCTGGTTAATGGCCATGTAAACTAGTTGTGTTCAACTAAGAGCATAGTTGCATTATACATTAAAGAATTAGAATACTTTAAACTTTAAAATGTTTGAAAGTTTGATTATCATAAATTGGTGAATGAGGATATCACACTATTTATAAAGAATTATGTGGCTATATATCAAGATAGTTGGATGTACACATACAAGAATTTTACTTATTGAATTCTTGAATTAAGTATTCTCAAAATTCGGATAGATCAAAGTTAGTTGAAATAATGCCTTGTCAACAAGAATGATTGTCATTGCTTGAGGCATAATTGTCTTCAAGTCATTACTTGAGACAAGATTCATCAACTAGAATTATCATGCATTGATCTATTTAAGTGTTTGGATAAAGGACATTAAGCAATTATTATTTATAATGAATTAAAGTACTTAGTACGTTTGTTTTCATTAATAATAAATTGTGTCCTATATTTGCATGTTTAAATCCGTGAATAACTTATGTTGTTCTAAATTGTCCATTGTCGATTAATGATATGGGAATATCATTAAACTAAGACAAATCTGAGTATTGGTTAAGAATATACTTGAAAGTATATTGATGCGTTGACATACCAATTTCACATGATATTCGATGAATTGAATATTGGACTTATCCCAATAATATGATTTAATATTTAATGTGAGAATCATATTTAAAGTTATCCTCAGACTTGAGATACCAGATAAGTGTCATGGATGTAGTGCATTTTTGTGAAGCAATCTACCGCTCACCGTAACAGGGAGTCATAAGGGTTGTTTTCAGAAGTGTTGCAAAGTTCATGGGTTATTCTTGTAGTCAAGAGAGAATTTTTTCCTTCTGATTTGTTCAGAAGTTTAATACTGCTGGGCCCCTCGTAGGGTTGACAAAATGTTTGCGTGGCCACGCCCAAAGTCTATCTGGAATACGTTCAGATGTTTTGGTAATTTTGTTAAATCATAAAGAGACGAGAAACAGAAATTTAATAAAGAACCTCACATCTTTATTAATGTAGTATTAGAAACAAAAGGATAATTATAATGATGAATCATTAAAGGTTTTTTCCAGAAAACCTAGCTCGGATTGAACTAGGGGCATTGGAGTGTTGCAAGACGCCAACCAATGTCATTTTACTATTAATAGATATCCAAGTGGGAGCTGTTGGAATATTGGATAAATATTAATTAGTTAAATGTCTAGTATCGAACCCGAGACCTCGGGATTGCACACTTTACAAACAAGAATAATGAACAATAAATATATATATGTTAAACGTATCGTATATATATATTTATAAACACTTAATGGACTAAACGGTCGTTAGTTATTAACCGTATGGACTAACTATCGTTAGGGACGAAAGGTATGGACTAGAGTGTAACTTAGGAGTCAAGAAGGATCTAGAATCCCTTAGGGATATGCTAGGCCGGTCGAACAAGGGAGGGGCAAGCCCAACCCATGTTTGTCTTGTCCTCCAAGTATTCTCTAGTATATATACAAGGCCAAGGGTTAGACTTTCACATCTTTTGTGCACACACTCTCACCCTAAAACCTTGTTTCTTTCTTTTGTTTTCCTTGGCCGATCGGTTCAACCCCCACTTAAGGGATTGGGTCGATTTTGGTTCAATCAAAATTTAAGTGTTTTGTTTACTTGCAACAAACCTTTATTCGTTGGTAGTTTGTGTGTACAAGAACGAGGTAATTACTTACTTTAGTAATTATCAAGGGATCGATTAACAAAACGGTAAGGGGTTAATCATTGATCCATATAAACCCTAATTAGGTTTCTTCATATTGTTAAAGACAATTGCTTTTGATTCTTGTTCGGGCTAGAATCACCACGGTACGTTCTTATTTATGTTTTAGTTAATATTTATGTGTTATACTTGATCCTACGCTTCCGCATACGTGTGTACTTTGATTTATATGATTGTCATGGTAATCAAATTCTAACAGTTTATAGAAGAT